>JANEHU010001359.1:0-20317 GCA_027563435.1 Nasonovia ribisnigri | reverse complement strand
TACGTACGACCATTATTTTGCCTGCAATCGGAGTATAGGAAAAATTGAAAAACGCAATATATTAATATTCATATAACCAAATATTTCCTTATGGCTTATGGTATACGTCTATAAACGTTTTAAGAAATAATTATTTTGAACTTTTTTTCACACTTATTTTAGTAGGCGTGTAGTTCATTATTCATTAATGTAAATCGATAGGTATATGAGAATAAAATTTTAAAACCTATAAAATAAGAGGTCAATTCACTTTAATATATGTATTTGAGCTAACAACATAAAATTGGATGTATATTTTGAAAAACTAGTTCCTTCAATATGGGTTGTACATCTTAAAATCTTTGAGTGATCAATCAGTGACACCTCTAGATCAAATTTATGCTCTAAAAAAAAACGCGTCTCGATTTGAAGTTTGAGAAATTGGCAAAACATAATTGCCTGCCAATTTTGTTGTTGTTGAAAAATTCAAATTTTAAACTCGACATTTACCCCCTTAATATTTGAGTTTAAAAACTTTAACAAATTGGGAAATGGTATAAGGACGCTTCTGCTTCGACCCATGAAGGTTTTATGTAAATAAGACTAATATTAAAGGATTTGGTGGTTGGATATATTTTGGAAAACGTAATAATAAAAAAGGTGGACAAGTGGGCGTCGCTCTGCTGTACAGTAGGTTACAAGTGGGTCACTGTAATAGATTGTGTTAAATTTGAATTCAATGACGAACTTCTTCTGAAAAAACTGACTGAACTCGTCTGTGGCGGTTACAAACAAATAAACAAGTTGCACTATGATTCACTGTCCCATCCCTATTGGCTATTACTCAACAATGTATTCTTCAGCTCATATTGCTTAAAATTATATTTTGTCTATTTTTATGTATATTTGAATGTTTTTTTTTTGCTTCTATTTAACGATAAACTTATGACAAAACATATATATACCTAGTATATTAAATTTCTGCTATATAGGTAATTGTTTTAAATAAATATTTAAAAGTTTAGTTTTATAATTTATATCTACATTACTTATGTTTGCGTCTTATGTACCTAACTATCTATGTACCTTAATACCTTATACATCAAATATAATATATATATCTTAGGCAAGTAAATGCAAATTTTAAGTTATATACTACTTGTATAATATTATTCTGATGAATTTACAATTGATATTAATATGTATGTGTGTATGTAAGTTTTTGAAACTGATTAACTAAACTAACTTCCTTGAACTTAAACTAAACACATTGTCTTCAATATACAAAATTTAGCCTTTTTAAAACTATTATAAAATTATTAATCATTTAAGATTATGTGTAGCTAATAATTTTATAAATTGCTTATAAATGTACAGATATTGGCAAAATGGATGGTATTAAATACTTAGGCTTGCACATTGTTTGTAAATTTCAATGGAAAATATATAGGTACCTAATAATTATTATGTTAGATATTTCAATTATAAAATAAGACTTTTATATTTTTTAAGTTATACCACTTAGGTATATTAAAAATATAGAAAACTTTCAATACACCTACATTTCTTAAAATTACACGCTTTAAATTAAATTTGCCAATCTCTAGACCTCTAGAGTTCATTATTAATAAAAATAGGTAACATTGTTTTATAATTTTTAAATCATATTTTAAAAACAATGTAATAGGTAGGTACGCCAGTTTATTAATTTATACAATTTTTCTGATAAATAATAGTTATTATATTTTTGAACAAAGATATTGTGCAGAATAATTTTTTACTAATAACAATAAACTAATAATAACAAACTTATTAAATAACATAGGTAGTTGAAGAATAATACATTTTATAAATAAAATCATTCAATAACAATAAACTTAATAAATTATAATATTATTCATTAAAAGTTATCAAATATATTTTTTTAAACATCAAATAATTACAAAATACTGAATGAATACTTTGGTTTGTTTTAATATTTAATCTTTTACAAATCTTATAGATGATTCACTACCTAATACCTATACATTTTTGTGGGCTTATTTATGGTAATTAAATCATTTTTAGAAAACAATACCCATTCTAAAGCCCTAACTTTATAATTATGTAAATATTTAATATAGTCTGTTCACTTTTTTGTAGCATCTGATGCCACCAATTTTTCAAAGTTATTTTCAAATTTGTCTGCTTTTGCAATCAGCACACAAAACCCGAAACTCGAATAAATGATTCTGGTGCTAATAAGGCTTGATTAGTAAACAAAAAAGCAATATGTATTACATAGTCAGAGACTGAAGGCCAAATTTCCATTTTTGTAATAAAACATAGTCTGTAAAATTAGTACCTATCAAAATATTAAAACGCTTAAGTAGGGTAGTACTAAATATATTTAAATTTCTTATTTTATTTTATCATTGGGATATTCAGGGTAACCACTTAAAGTACCTATTGTTTTAGTATAAAATAAAATATTATTTTTAACTTAAGTTGGGGGACTGAAAAAATAAGATCCGAACCAAAACTAAGGGCGCCCGCAGAAATTTTCAACTGGGAAGGGCTAGGTGTATATTATAAATATATTTATGTATAATATATACATATACACACATAACATCCAAACATGTCAAAAAAACAGGGAGGCATGGCCCCCCACCACCCTTGTTGCGACCTTGACCGACATAAGTGTCAAGACTAAGGTCTGGGCTACTAATTATTCACATTGAGCCACACAGTGGAGTAGCCAGGATTTTGAAATGGTAGAGGGGGGTTAGTATAAATTAAACCTAGTTAATAGTTTTACAGTTTTCGTATATTAGGGGCACGCGTATAATATCCGAAAATAAAACGTCAGAACAGTATTTTTGACGAAAAGTATTTTTTCCAAATAATATATCATAAGAAAAGTATTTTAACAGATCTGTATTTTTGCCGAAACATATTTTATCCGAACAGTATTTTTGCCGAAAAATGTAACGTCCGAAAATAAAATACAAGAAAATATTTCTTCCAAAAAATATTTAATCAAAATTATACAACACGAAAAAATGAAATCCGAAAAATATTAAGCTAGAACAGTATTTTTGTCGAAAAAAAAAAATGTTCGAACTGTATTTTTGCCGAAAAATATTTTTAGGATGATTTCGCAGCAGCGAACTCTAGTGGATACTGAATTGAAACTACTTCAAAAAACGTGCTGGAACAAATTCACGTCTAAACACCAACCTTCTCGCGATTTTTAATATTGAAAAATATGAAAACTGAAAATGGTGGTGTTAAAATCATATGCCGGAAACTGTTATTTTAGAAGTTATAGCCGTTTCAAATTTGCGGAAATGAGCGCTCTGCGCTCAACCATAGGCGCAAATAGCGTTTGGGATTTAGGGGGATGAGGGCTAAAGCCTTACTTAGATAATATTAAATAAGTTTAAAACAAAATGTAGGAAATGTTTGAAGGCTTAGCCCCTAAAGCCCCCCTATTTGATTCTATGCGCTATACGCATATAATATTGCTGCTGTAAACTGTATTAATTTATTATGGGCGCTTGAAATTTCAATTTTGTGACTTAACCTATAGAGGAAAAGTTAAAGTACCTATAGGTAACAATAACCTTATCCCTAGAATTTATTATTCTGGGAGGTGCAAATTTGAACGGTACAATTCTGAAATGTAAATCGTAAATAATTTACTATATAAATATCTGCGTAGCCACTCACTCGCGTCGCTACGCTTCAAACAAAAAAACCAAAATATCCCTCGACTTGCTTTGCAACACCACCTCAAGTAGGTCAGTCTACATATTTTACAGTCCAGATTTTTACCAGTTAAATAACAAGTATAGTGGTTATCTCCCTTCGCCTACCGGCTCCAAATCCCAAGCTCCCTAGGGCTAAAATATTGAATAAGTAAACTTATCTATGCTTACTAGTTATTAAAGTACTAAATAAGTTAGCCTAACTATGTCTCTATGCTAGCGCCTGGGTGGATTCAAAAACATTGTATTATACTATTTAGTATTTATATTATTATTTATTATACAATGAATTATTATAATACCTAGTGGATACATATTGAAATATAAGATGAACCTTGAAAATTCGGATTAAGTATGTATTTAAATTTTCGTTTTATGATTCAAAATATATGTTTATATATATTATTAATACCTACTTAAAGACAACTTAGCTTATACAGGTGTTTTAGTGACAGACCAATCTTATGATGGTACCTAGGTAATAAATTCAGCATGGAAACTGACCACACACTTTAGAGTTTAGACTATGACAAGGGGCGGATTTCAATTTAGTATAAAATTTAAAATATTTAAATATATATTTGCCTATAAATAGATTAAAAATTAGTGAAATATTTTGAAAATAAAACTATATAAAGAAAATGTCAATTTAAACAACTGGTAAAATTTTCAAGTTTCTACGACTCATACTTTTTGAATAATAACAAATATCAAAAATGCGGTTTTGTAAAAATTTAAATTCCACACTCCTAAAAATTTTTTGTCTTAGTCCGGTTGAATTTTTTTTACAGATATTTAAAGAAAAACTTATGGAGAACCTTGTACCAAATTTTAAAAACTTAGTTATAAAAGAAAAAAAATTTACGATTTTTCAACCACAAAATTACTTGCAAATTTTCCCAATTTTGACATATTTCGTATAAATTTGAACTTTAAGCACTTATAAAAAAAAATTGTGACTAACGATTTTGGATTTTTTTTCATCACTGCGAGAAAAACTTATAAGAAACCTTGTATTAAATTTTCAAAATTTTCTAGCTAACCAAAAATTTTTTATCGTTATTTTAAAAAAAAATACTTAGAAAAATTGAAAATTTCATTTGTCTATAAATAGCTCAAAAAAAGTCGAAACACTTTGAAAATTAAACCCTGTATAGACAACGCTAATATAAACATCTGTTGCAAATTTCAAGTGCTTACAATAATTATTTTTTGAGTTACAGTAAAATTAAGTTTTCGTTTTTGTCAAAAATTGATTTTGCGTAAAAATTCCCGTTTTTTCCGTTATTTTTTTAAGGTTTTTCCCGCCGCTTTTGAAAAGTATTGGAAAATTTTCACTTTTGACTCCCCAAAGTACCAACTAGATTCACTTTCCTTTGAGAAAAGGTACAACTTTTGAAAATCGAAGCATTATTACTGCTCCAAAAGTTGTCGTCAGACACACAAAAAAAAAAACACACATCATTGTAAAATCAATACATTCATCACTTCGTTGAGAATTACAATTACGTACAGTGTTATATACAATATAGCCATATAGGTACAGAAACATACTAGTACTTAGTAGTAATACATGTGGTCCAATCTTGCAAAATTATACTAAAGGTAAACAAGAAAATCATATGCAGTTTTTTTTATCAATAAAATTATATATTTCTAATAACAGTTACAATTATTCAAAAATCATTTAAATCCCGAGTAGCATTTTCTGTGCTCACACCGTGTTAAACATTAGTAATTAAAAGTGCAAAACACTGTGTAAATCCTGTTCATAGCACAGTGTTTTTTCGATTTTTAATAACGATTTTTTACATGGGTAACACAGAGTGCTATTATTGTGCTCATAATGGTTTTATAACCGTGCTATAACGGAAATATATTCCTGATCGAACAGTGGTCTGTAGGTGTCACAACAGTTAAATGTCGAGTTTTAAAACCGTTTTTGGACAGTGTCAACACTGTGTCATGACGGTTCAATAATCAGTTTTATAACTGTTTTTATTCAGTGTCCCGAACCGTATTATAATTGCTTAATGTTTATTTTGTTTAATAATTACCAAAATTAAAACAAATTACCTTAAAATGATTCTATTTATTAACGAAAATACAATACCTACTGTGGAATAGATTGGTAAACTCCTCATAAAATCATTCCCAGTTTTTGTATTACATAAAATATTTTTAATGTTAGACTTTTTTAACAAATCAATATACATTTTTTACCATAAAGGCATAAATATGCATAGAATCGTGGTTTTAAACAATATAAAACCATATAAATCATCCACAGATGAGGTATAAGTGCATTAAGAAAAAAAATATTATATAATTTAATAAAAATAGAAGTTAAACCAATTAATTAATTAATTATCAAAGTGAAAAATAGTATCTATTAAATTAAATTAAATTAAAAAAATTATGAATGTATATTAATTTAGTATTTTTGTTCAATCTACTTACTAAATTTGTACAAAATACCATGTATACTAGTATACTAACCTAACCATAAGGATAATAGCTAGGGATAACATCAATTACTACAATAATTTTTTAGGTTAAAGATAAAATTGTATTGATAATAAACTGTAAAAATGTAATTATAGATTAATAGGAAAAATGTCTTTATTCTGTTTGTTTGGAATGCTTAATGTAGTTGTCTACAGTTCGAATAAATTTTTCTTCATCTTTTGGATGATTTCGAAAACTAGACAAAGATTCTGCAACAAAGAAATGTAAGATAAATTAGTCATAAGATTTATTTGAATTTTTTATTTCTATAAATATTCACCATAAATAACTGTGCACAACATCAAGGATGAAAAACTTCGCTTGGTTTTACCTTTGAAGCTGAAGAAAGCTAAAACATTGTACTTAAAGCATTCATTTATGGCTCCTCGTGCAGCTGCACTTATGGAATCCATACTACCAATCTTCATATAGAGGTAAGATTTCTGTAAATTGGGAAATTAAAGCTATACATCTAAATATAAGCTAAATACATATTATTAAATGTTTCGTACTTTACAAATATGTAATTATTGTAAAAAAGTAGGTACCAATATACTAAGTACTTAAATATATTAGCACTTAATGTTATTTATAAATCACTTATTATTTATTGAATATATATCTAAGTAGAAATAAATTAAAGATATGTACAATATGTATTGGCGTATTGAAATTTACTGTAAATGCAACAAAGGTAATATAACATAAGAATCAATATCAGTCATAGGGAGACACATAATTTTTTCTTTAATTCTGTTTAACTTCCAAGACTGAAGATGACTTAGATTTGATGCACTGTGTATATTTAATAAATGTGATAACAACGGTTTCTCAAAAAAATTAGTCAATTTATTAAACTTTCGTCCAATTATTACCACATTATTATCACATTTTGATGTGGCAATATTTTCTATAAGTACTACATCATTATTTTGCATTTTTACACAATTATCAGCTTTGTTTAGTTTTAAAACAAAGTTAATCATTTTCCAACCAGTAAATTGGGGATCACAGCTGTTTTCTGTTAGTGGGCGATTTTTAATTTTACATTGATAATTAATAGAACTATTGCAATTTTCAGGCTTCAATTTTTGACTATTCCAAAGTATTTTTTCCTCTGCGTACCGTCGTACAAGTTGTTGTAATGGCTTTACACCACTTTTAATTTTTTTTTTAAGAGGCTGCATATAACTTTCAAATGGAAAAGCAGAAAATGAGTTTAATGGTCCAAATTTTTTGACATCGTCTGACAAATGTAGTATACTATGCATATTATGGGACATGAAACATTTTCCATACATTTGTGCATAAGAAGCAACAAAGTGCAGAATTAATGATTTGGCAAACTCATTATACTCGCTAGTAATATTATTTGTGGAAAGAATTCTTATGGCGATACAAAATTCCAAAAAATTATTATAAACTTCTTCACTAATTACTTTATGAAAAATAACCATACCAGTATACAATAAAATTTGTCGAAGTTCTGTGGCCTTTAAACGAGATGCATCATGAATCGGATGCTTTCTACTATTTTCATTAGGAGCTCTTTGAAATTCATGAGGCACATGTTGTCCTAAATTATTCAATCTAGAATCTAAAACAGCTATCAATTTTTTTGGAAGTGCTAAATTATGTTTTTTGACACCACCAGTCCAAAAAATTAAAATTTTTTTCATTACACCGATACAAACACTGTGCATGTAATCATACGGAATATTATTTATGATGTCAAACTTAGGTAATTTGGACAAAACTGTTTCACCATAATGAAACTCGGAGTCTAGATATGCCACAAAATCATCATGTGTTCTTAGAGTATAAGTTAAATCTGGAAAATATACACGGTTATTTTCATGTTGACCAATAGTATGACATCTCAAACAAGAGTTTTTTGCAGTATGTCCACGAATATTTAAAATGAAAGATTTTGCTGGTGTATCACAAATTATAGCATTTAACAATATTTTAATTGCTATGTTATTTATAACAATGCCTTCATTTATTAATAAACACAACTCATCAGCAAAATCCTGCATGTATTCATTGCAATCACCAGGTTTAGATTTGCCATAATAAGCTCCTATGATGAAAACTTTCTGTTTTACATCAGGAATATTTGAAAAGTAGCCTAAAATTGGCCACAATTGACTTGGTGGGTTTTTAGTAACTGGTAGTCCATCGATTCCAACCATCAACAATAAAGTAGAAGGTAAATGTGCATTTACTTTGCATAAATATTCTATTTCACTGACAATAACAAAATGATAGTAAACACCACCAACAATATTTTTCAATACAGTAGAGGAAGGAGTATGCAACAATGTACGAGAATCTTTAGGCAAATATTTAAATTCAGTGTGATTTGACAAAGAAGTTAATAAATCATCCAAAACTGAATGGCATATAGAATTCCTAACAGCCCACTTAGCAATTATTAACTCAACATCTTCACTTTCTTCAACTACTGGAATGGATTGGTTATCAAATGAACCTAAACTACTTACATCTTCTAAATTTGATTCAATACTACTAGAAGTAGTATGATCAATATGATCAGTATTTATTTTAATATTGTCTATATTAACAGTATTTGTTACCAAAGGAACAGGAATAATAGATGTTATACTATTTTCATCACTACTGGATGAAAATAATGATTCTAAATAGAGAGCTGCTCTTTTTCTACGGCGATATCGAGTAGCTTTAGACCTTTTTAAAAAAAAAAAATTACCAAATTAAAAAGATAAATACACTACACAATTTATAATACTATAACTTATAAACAAAGCATTAGCATGTGAGAAAGCTAGAGCTGCACACCAACACAGTTGCTAAACAACTTCTTGATAACTCTTTATTTACATTAGGCACCTCAAAAGCTTGAAGCTAAACTACTCAGTTTAAGTCACTTATGCTAAAGAAAAAAGCTACCCAATCAGAGGCATATCCAAAAATATATTCTTATTAGACCTATTATAATATATGTATTATATTAGGTACCTAAATACTATAAATATAATCATTATAACATTAACCATTTACTATCTGTTTGTAAAATTTAAAGCAAAAACAAAATTACTTGAAATGTACCAAAGGTACATTGTTCTATTTAATAGAAAAAAGTCTTTATAATAAATCAATATATACATAAGTAGTCGCAAACATAAGTTTAGTATTTATATACTAGTAAGTAGTTTAAAGTTAAATAATAATCAAATCGGTTTTGGTTAAAATAGATTACATTTGTAAATATTACAGATATACCATTAAGGTACATAGCTTAACTATATCTTATAAGTACCTATAAAAAGTGTTAACACATGTTATATAGTGGTGTGTTTTTGATATACACCTACTTCAACTACCATTATTGTGAGATCCTTCAAAGATTTTAATGTAATTACATAACATTATAATGTTTAATGAATGGTTGTAGTATATAGTAGCTGGTATAGGTACTATTTTACATAAAGTTCATATAACTATAAGATATCTAATATGACCATATAGCATAAATATAGCTTCATTTTAGCTGTTGCACTTTATTAATAATGTAAATTTTTATTATTACATAATAAAATAGTAGTAAATAGTAATTGCTCAAACTGAAATGATGCTATATAAATTTGGTTGAATGTTATACACAAAAAATATAAAATTTTGACTTGTTACAGTTAAAACAAAAATAGATTGGTATAGTGGTTGATACTTACATGTTAATAATGATTGAAGTCTGAAGGATAACTAATAAGATCGAATTCACATAGGTTTTAACAATAAAAATTGTCAGTTACGTTTATACCAAATACCTTGTGTTTTCCAATTGCAGGCTGCAGCACACATAGAATACAGACTAGAGGCAGCGCAACTGTCGGTTGTAATCAAGGTGGATTGATAAGGTGTAAACACTTGGCTTATTAGTTGATTGAAAATATTACTCCAGTTTAGCTCACCGCTAGATCGCGTTGCCTACCCGATAGAGGAGCAAAAATACACAGCTTCGTATGCAAGATTTAAAGAAAATTTAAGCAAAACACAATAAATTACCACTGTATTTGTTAAAATATGAATAAATTATAATTTTTTAACCACAATAAAAAATGTCTATTATTTATGAACTATCCCTGGAGTCACAATTTGCTTTTGTACAATTCTTTTGTATCAACATCAAAATTATTAATTAATGAAAATTGTTTTTCTAGTTGCGCCACTGCGAGTACTTGATATTACCTATCATAATACAAATAGCAAAATAAATTACTTTAATAGCAACATTTTCAATTCACTTTTTAATAGGTATAAAATATAAAATTGTATTTCTATTATGAAAATATTAAATGCTTGTATATGACTAAAATTTTAGAATATGATTGATGTTTGGAATAAAAAAATTCCAAGAGCAGATAGGGATTTGAAAAAGAATGATGTAGTTTGTGAGCTTCATTTTCATTCACATGATGTTATTAAAATAAAAAAGTATGAAGATGAAAAAGGAAATGATATTATTTATCCTCTTAGTAAACCAATTTTAAAATCTAATGCAATTCCATCTATATTCCCGAATTTGCCATCGTACTTAAGCACAACCAATTTAAAAAAAAGAAAACCACGAGTTCAAAGGAAATCACCTATTAAGAAAAATAAGACCTATAATTCTTCCAATGTAAGTTTACCATATTTAAAAATATATAAATATATTTTTTTTATGATTATAGCTTGATTATTAATTTTATCAACAGAGTTTAAATGAAACGATTATAAAACCAATGATTTTAAATGAAGACATTTCTTGTGATGAAGATGCTCATTTAAATGTACCTGAAATTATAGAGTACAATATTTATCAGGATGTTAAAAATGTTAAATTACCAGGCACAATGTGGGGTTTCCATAGTGATGGTGTACAATAATTAATTTTTACACGTCATGTTATATTATATATTTATATGTATTATTAAATATATCATAAATGCATAACTTATAGTTTATAGGTATACCATATTATAACGCATTTCTACAAAAAAAGTTGAAAACCTTAATAATTTAAATCAAATTACATTTAAATCACGTATAAATATTAACATTTCTTATCCTCTATAGGGTAGGCAGCGAACCTAGCGGCATATTTAACTGGAGTAAAGTTTTCGATCACTTTATTTAAGACGGGCGGGTGGAAGTGTTTACACCTTATCAATCCACCTTGGTTGTAATGTTATACTAAACCATGTGGTCACTATATGCCACTATCAGATATTTTGATAACGATACATATATAGTATGACTGTGGAAGTAAAGCTTAATATTAAAAGTGTAATTGAACATTTGAACGGATTCCGTACACTAAATATTAAGAAATAAAAAAATAACAATCAACACACTATAACAAACTATTATTACCACGGCCCACGGGTGATACATCAATGTTTTTCTTGAACGTTCATTAACTGTGCTAGCATTGTTTAAAAAACACTGTGCGGATTTGTGTTGTAAAACCGATACTGAACATTTAATTATAGAATATTTTGTTTGCCCATAATACACTAAAACACCGGGAATAAACCATAAATGTTTTCTTTAAACGTTGGTTAACTGTGTATGCACGGTTTAAAAATCATAGTGTTTTAAAACCGACACTGAACATTAAATTATACATTTTGTTAATCGATAACACTAAAACACTCTGAACGAATCGTAAATGTTTTTCTTAAACGTTGGTTAACTGTGTATGCACGGATTAAAAAACACTGTGTTTCAAAACCGACGTTGAACATAGAAAATGCTACTCGGGATGTGAGTAAACTTTAATTTCTTAAAGTTTACTATAACTAGACTGTATAATATAGGCATAGTAAATTAAAAACCTAATGTAGATAATTATTACTAATTAGTAATTCAATACTTCAACAAAAGCAAAAAACACACAACAAATATGTAAGTTTATGTACGAAAAACAAGTTTTTTACTCTCGAAATTATCTTTTTAAAATATTCTTATCAAAAAATTTAAATAACCCGCTATTTTAAAGAAGGAATATTCTATTTCTGTATATTATATTTTCCAAAATATACACGCGTATGTTGTCTCTGTCTTACAAATATACAACATGGCAAAAACTTTTGGGCGGGACAACTATACTACCTCTGTATTTGTAGTATTCCACATTTTACTTAATATTTTCGAACCTAACAAAAATAGCACATTATAACGATTTTAATTCATTGATTATCTATTAGCTGCATGTAGTGTCATTCGGATTTTACCATTTGTACTTAAATTTTTGACTTTTTTTTTATTGTGTATTCACTATTTAAAAGTGTCAAAATACTAATTGTGTAAGTAAGTTAACTTTAAAATACATATTTTGAATTATGGACCACGAAGGATTTCATTATAGATGTACAAAAACCACTGTTGAAGGAAAACGGTATGTATTTGTAATTACATAGCATTATTTATTTGATTAACTTGGGTAGGTGTAGAATAACTAGACTGTATAATGTAGGCATAGTGACAATTTTATATTCTTTTGCTGTTAATAACGATTGAATTAATCACATAAAAATCAAACATCTATTACAGTTATTACATTTGTGCCACACCAAATGTATATTGTAAGGGTACTGCCATCCAATTACAAAATGGCACAATAATGATTAAAAAACCACATACTCATGAGGGAAATAGTGAAGCATTTAATCGTATGAAGGCTATAAAACATTTTAGAGGTGTTCTGGTGGACAGAGCCAAGTCTGAAACCAAATCATTAATAGAAATATACAATGAAGAAGCTATAAGGTAATATAAAAACTAATCTAATGTCTACAACTACATATTAATTTTAAAACCTTTTAAGTCTTAAATTGTCATACTATCCTCAATATAATTATATTCAATTATTTTTGATAACTAAGATAGTTTCATAAACAAGTTTAAGTCATAGTCATATTCAAATAAAAGAAAGAATTCACTAATTTTTTCAGATCAAATTGGTTTTAGACGCATGAAAACTATAAATTAGTACACTTTTTTATGAGCATTAGTTAACAAAAAACTGTTTGATTTTTAAAATTTAAAATTGTACTAGCTAAATAATAAGTAAAAACAACATTTAAGTTTTTTAACTTTAAATTGACAATTTTCAATTGTTAGGCAAGTTGTTTTATAATTTACTGAATCGTTATATGAAAATCAATCATTGAGTTAATTTTAAAAACCTGCATTTAATTTATGCGGCCACTCTATTTGTTCCTTGGCAATGCATTTCACTAGTCGATCCTAAGATCTCATTCTAACATTTACTATTTCTTGTTGTTCAGATAGAACATTGAAGTTCTATCTACTAAAATCATATTACATAATAACATTCCAGAAATCCTCAAGCTGCAGTTGCATATGCTTGGCCTACTGCAGAAGCTTCAATGCGTCAAGCTCGAAGGCAAATGGTTCCACCTTTACCGCATACTTTGTGCGAACTAGGGGAATATCTAGACCTGAATAATAACAGGTATGAAAAATAAAATATGTTATGACTAATATGCTTTAAATTAAAGACTAAACTATACTAAAATATTTACTTTCAATGATTTTTTTTTTATAGATACACGTGTAACAACTCTCTTTTATATCAAGGATGGGTTAATGATAGTAATGGAAATTACAATATAATGTTTGCATGTGAAAATTTAATAAATTCTGTAGTCCACCAAGGTGCAACTGAAATGCACGCGGATGGAACATTCAAAGTGGTACCTTCTATGCCTCATTGTAGTCAGCTATTTATAATTATAATTCATCTAATCCTGCAAAATCATGTAAAATAAGTTAATATTATTTTAAATTAATAATTGTTTTTAATTTGTTAAATTACAAATAATTTTAAACTTAGTCCATTCCTGTTTGCTTTGTGTTGATGGAGAGTAAAAGCGAGGCTTCATACAAAAAAGTATTGGAGGAATTTAAAACAAAATTCCCGAATGTGAGGCCAACATCAATCATGATAGATTATGAAACTGGCCTACGAAATGCATTTTCAAACGTGTATCCAGAAGCTGCAGTGTCATCATGTTGGTTTCACTATGTTCAGGTATGAAGTTCTTACTTTAATTGATTACCTATAATGTTATAATGTGTAAAGTATAGTTAAGACTTAGTAGACTTGAGCTATAAATGTTCTAACATTTTTTTAAACTCTCTTTTATATATATAAATCCTTGTTGTTACTTGTTTATAAATACAGATATTGTTTAAATGCTATTAAGCATAATTATTTGTGAGATACCTGAATAGTAAATCTTAATTGATGAAGTATTACCTCCTATTAAATTACAAAAAAAATATTTATAGAGTTTACAAAGAAATGTGAAAAAATTGGGCTACACTAACTATGTAAAAGAAAACTTACCAGCTAGAATGTGTGTGAAAATGACCGCGGCATTGGCGTTATTACCACACCATTTAATTGAAAGAGGTTTTGAAAACATTAAGACTTATGCTCAAGATCACCAAGTACAATTGCCTAGATTCTTTACATATTTTGCCAGGTATAATACTTCTCTAATTTATATATAAAAAAAACAATCAACTGTAATGTTTACTTTTTTTTTATTTCAAGCAGCTTTTGGATTGTTAGGAAAACACCAGAATGTTTTTCAGTTCACGGACAAGCCCGTCGAACAAATAATAACATAGAAAGTTTCCATTCTACCCTCAAACAGACATTTCAAGTGATGCACCCAAACTTGTGGAGATTTTTAGGTGAAATAAAATTCTGTACCTATAAAAGAAAAATAATGTTTTTATAACTTGTTACTTATGTTACTTTGTTAATTATTTAAGAAATAAATACCCAGTCAAATAATTTGTTTATTTCATCTCACAGAGCATCTAAACAAAATCACAATGAAACAACATATCATTGTCGAACAACTGGGTCAAGGTTTGGCAGTAACTAGATCTATTAAAATGAAATATATTATGAATTCGGTCAGGATTAAGAATTCCACAGCTCTTCTTTCGACTGGTGCACTTACAATAAAAGAATTCTTGCTTCAATGCTCTCATAGTACTGACCAATACTTAGAAAGAGTGTTAAATTGGGGAGATGAATATTTGAGTATGTTAATAAAATATGTATACGATTACTTACTTACCAATAAAACAAATAATCAATTGTTGCTTTAATAAACTCATTAATATGTATGTTGACAAAATATTAGGTTCTGAAGAAGAAATACAGGCACCTATTGTTCCAATAATAGCTCCTCCTAATTTCTTTACTTTTCAAATAGATTGGTAATCATGTTACTTTCTTGGTACAAAAAAAAAATCCAGAATTAGAAATACGCTATAGTAAAAAAGGAAAAATTTGAAAAAGATCTACAAATAAAATACAGTTAATACCTAAGTACATAACATTATTAATTACTGTTAAATGGCTATAATAATTTACAATCCTGCAATGTAAATAGTTCGATTTATCATTTTTTAATTATCAGTAAGTACTGATGCTACTACCTACCAGAAAAATAATGTAAATTATAACTATATTATAATAAGTATTTTAACACATTCAATGCCAATCTTCCGTTCCGTGTCGCCGCAACGATTTCCGACCGGTCGCGTATTAGGAAACCCAGGACGCCACAGAGCGCCTTATGTATACCACGTTCTCATTGGCCCATTTCAAATTTCCCGCTTTTTTTTTTATCATTTATCAAATAATTTAATTTAATATATTAATTTAAATATTATATTATATTATTTAATTTAAACAAATTAAAATAACTATTTAGTAGGAATAGGTACCTAACTAATATTAAACAATATTATTATGTTATTATAATTCAATAAATTAATTTAGAATATTATGATCTCTACACAGTTATTTTTATTTTTACTTTAGTAGGTACCTATACCTACTTCAGAGTGAACATTTCTTACTGGACTAAGTGTATTGTACTTGTACACACCTTTTGTGTTAGCTAAAAAGATTGTCTAGGTTCTTCCTAACATAGAAACAAAATACCAATCTTACTTAAATGTTTTATTTTTACTAAAACATAAGATTCTTAATTAAAATAGGTAGGTACCTACCTTACTAAAAGTAATATTACTTTATTAATATATGTATTGTATTTTTAATAAAGACATAACTATTTTTAGAGGAACGAATTGAACTAGTGTTCAATGATTATTTTAATATTATATATGGAATGGTAGCTACTGAAGCTAACGGTTTAAAAATCCAATTAAAGAAATAGTTGTAACTTCACATAAATGGTGCAAAAACAATTTTGGACGTCTAGTTTGGTAGTCTAGTTCATCGATGATGGAAAAGCCCTGTTATTATTTTCAATTTTATATTTGTAGGTACACTACATTACTACCTACATCAGCAGTGGTTTATAAATAATATTTTTTTACACATTTATTAAACTAATTCAACCTTCATAAAATGTTATGCAAGTATTAAGTACACAAATATTAAGGTAGGTAAAAAATAATACATACATGTCTACCTACATAGACAGAGGTAGGTAGGGGTTACACTATCATTGAAAATATATAAATATTAGACAAAAAAAAAAATGTTACAAACATTAAAACTGTGAACATATTTTAAAGTATTTTTTTTACTATGAAGTTTTTACTATTCAACTATGTCAGTTGGGCTCTGAATGTGATTTAATTGTCCTGAATGTACAACGTGACTCCCTAAATAACAAAACTTTACTAACAAAATTCAAAAATTTGACCTACCACATAATACTTTATAGGTGTTACAAGTTCCTACATAGATTATAATGACAATTATTATAAAATATACCATTCAATTCTATTATAATTTGATAAGGTAACAATTTTGAACTCAGTTTTACCTATTTTATTTAGCAAACAATAATTAAACAATTTGTTATTATATTACATTAAATTTTGTTCATTTAATGATGTAGGGAAGTTTATCTTCTAAGTTTATTATAAATTATAATCTAAATATATCAAACTGATAACAGTATACCTAGTCACAAATAATTATATAATTTTATGTAATTCCAGTATAAACTTCATAATGAAGTCATAAAATATTAATTCGAATGAAAAAAATCTATGTAAAAACAATGAAAAATACATGTTATATGTTCAGTGACCTCTACCATGGGATTTTGCATTTGATTGTCCTAAATTAATGTTTTTTCCAATGTTGTGTTTTTTTTTGGTGACTTTATTTTGAGGAACTGATTTTGGAGGTCTACCAGCTGGAATTCTTCGAGAGCCACGAGTTACACCTTGTCTTCGACGAGAAATTGAAGTTGGTTGAACCTTTATTTGTCCTTTTCTTTTAGTTGCCACACTTAGTCCTCGGCTACATGTCACCATTAATTTTGTCAATTGTTGTGCATTTTTTATCACATTTAGATTTTTTGTTAATTTTTGACGAATATCTAATGGCACATCATTTAAAAACTCTTTGAATCTTAAAAACTCTTTTTCAAGTTCATCATTTGCCTTGTTACTTGCAACTTTATCATCAGCTAAAAATGGTTGAAGGATATTGGTATCATTTATATTTGAAATGTCTTCAGATCTAGTGAAGGACTCAATGTCATTACTAGTATGGGTCACATAATCAATGTTACTATGTTCACATTCTTCTTGAAATTGAATACCACTTTCATTTTCTTTTAAACCCAGGAACCATGACTGAGAAGGGCACTTGTCACCAAGAGCAAGTTGCCCAAGTGCATATCTTTCAGTGACAGTTATAGGTGGTGCATTAGGTAGAGATAAATTGAAATGTTTGTGTAAAAAGGCTTGGTGTTTGCAAAATGCACCAGTAAATCCAACGTAACAATCGCAAACACCAATTTGAATATCTATAGTATAAACTGCAGAATTCTCAGTATCAGAACTTGGCACAGAATAACATGTTTCACTTATTATAGTTACTTGATCAATATTGAAATTTGACATTCGAGAACAAAGTTTAGTATAATTTCGTTGAATATTATTCCGGCGATTATGTGCATGATCTAGTATTCTAAGAATTAAATAGTCTTCCCACACATAACAAATGAATTCAACTAGAGCCACTACATTATATGCCTTAGTTCTGTTTAATATAATTTCTTTCAATATTCGTATGCATGCTTCAGCATAGTTGTTAGTATTGTTTCCTCTGGTTATAATATCATGTCTAAACATTAAAACCCACTCATTTTTTCTCTTGAAATAACTTTCAAAGCGTTTAACAAAATTAGGAAATTCATCCTTTAAGTTCAAAATATTGGAAGTAGCTTCATTCAAATTGACTTCATCTGCAGCATACAATACCTAAAATAAATAATTTAAGTTGTAAGTCCATATTTCCTGGAGAATATATATTTATGAATGTATTTATCAACTATTTATTAGAAAATTTAAAATGTTATGCATGGGACTTTGAATGGGCTTTTTATTATTTATAATTTAAAATATTAATTCAAATATTTTTACTATTTTTGTGTCAATTGTTTAAATGGCAATAAATAAATAAATCAATTATAGTTAAAATATATGCGATATGCCAATTAATTAGTAATTACTTACTTTTTGGAACATCCGCATTAAAGGCAAACGTTTATCCTTCAACACCATATTTTTAGTTTCATGTAGCCAACCCCATTCTTTTTGTAGTACATGAAATGAACACAGGAGTAATCTAGATGATGGCCAAAGTGTCTTTAATGCTGATCGTTCTGCAGCAGAATCATCGGTCATAAAGCCAATAGGTACCTGTAATATGAATAACTAAAAACTTTAACAATATTTTTAGACACATTTAAAAGATTGATTTTTAAATGAATATATTTCAATACAAAATGTAATAAAAATAAATATTTGTTTATTTACAGTACCTTATTACCACCAAAGCATAATGGGTAATGCTTTTTCAGAAGCCCAAAAGCATTTTTATAACTATCACTTGATTGGCCCTCATGCATAATCATTGCTATGGGAACTGCTCCAGCATTTGACACTGCAAGTACAGTTGTGAGAGTAGTCTCCATTGTATCACAGCTACTTGTGCTATCACAAAAAATTAATTCTTTGGAGGATGACAAATGCTGGACTCTTTTCATGAAAGGAGTAACTACCAAGACTGCCCATGGTTTTTCTTCATGAATTAATATTGAAATACCTAAAAAAAAAAAAACATTTTAATTTAGTAGGTACCTATAAAATAAATCAAATTGAAATGGTATAGTCAAATCTCACCAGAGTATTAGTTAATACTTGAAGTTAATATTAATATTTTAAAATAATTCAATTTACCTATAGCATCAACAAATATTTTACCTTTTTCAGCATATGATTGAGTCTTTTCTTTTAATTTTTCTAATGGGTTATTTACACAACCAAAATTATTTTTTCGCCATTTTTTGTGTAAATATGCCACAGTTTCTTTATTTGGGTTTTTTGAACCATTTGCTAAAGTCTCCCAACAATTTTCATCCAATAATATTTTGCTTTCATGTAAGCGTATCGCTTCAGCAGCACCCATTCCATCCTCAAAATACATATTAAACACTTGCTCCACCTTTAAATAATAATCATAATTATTTAATTAAACATCTATTTTTAATTATTAATATATACCTAATATGTATATTATGATGAAAATGTCTTATTAAAAATAATATTTAAAAAAAATATAATGATTTAACCTTTCCAATATGTGCCTATGTAATTGTGTACTTAAAATAAAACAATTTTTTAATTAAAAATTCTAAAACAATAGTTAATAAGTTACTGCTATAATTCTATGCATTGATATATTATAATATATTAGTATAACCACCTAATGTACACCTTGACAGCTTTACTATATCTACAAACTACATATTGTATTGATGTACAAGCACATTATTAAACATACCTACTAATTTAATAAAATAAACTACTACCTCAGGTGTTATCCGTAAAAATTTCATTGAATCACTTGTATTGACTGAATGATTATGACTTTCATTCATGGATATTTTAGCACAAAGAGGGGGGTCTCTTAACAAAAATGTATCATTTTTTCTGGTGTTACG
>JANEHU010001358.1:0-55481 GCA_027563435.1 Nasonovia ribisnigri | reverse complement strand
TACACTATCTAATTTGAATATATTTTGACTGTTTTTGAGCTTTTTACGGGTCATTTCAATTTTCCAATTTTTTTAGTTTTTTTTTTTTTATATAAATACCAATACATTTTTATTTGTTGGGCCAAAAATCATGAAAATTTAATACAAGGCTCCTGATATATTGTTACAATAGAAATTGAAAAACATCAAAAATACATACGCACACATTTTTGTTATAAGCATTTAAAGTTCGAATTTTGACAAAATTTACTAAATTTTAAAATTCAAAATAATATTGTAGTTAAAAATTGATAAAATTTTCAATTTTTATAGCTAAGGATTGAAAATTTAAAACAAGGTTCCACGTAAGTAGGTTATTCTGTGACTAAAAAATCTCAAAAATATAAACACACATTTTTTTTTATAGTTATTTTATGATCAAATTTTGACGAAATTACATACTAAATAACCAAGAATAACGATTTTAGTTATTTTGTTGTAATTGTATATTATTAATTCAACTTACCGGCTACCGTATTAATAATATGAAATAACAATATAAATATAAAATAAAATATCCACACTGACAAACCGTCTCAGCTCAGAATCGTTTTTCGTATACAATGATATTATATCATTGAATTCAAATTTAATACCATCCATTATACAGTGACCCACTCGTAATCTACTGTACAGCAGAGCAACATCCACTTACCCGCCCTTTTTATTATTAGGTTTTCGTTTTGCAAATAATGACCAACATTATTATTTTTTGTTACAAAATAAATTCAAAATTATAATAGAATTGTGTTGACATTATTATTTATATAAATGCTAGAACTATACCTACATGTGTATAATATTATTTCTTTACAAAAACGTGTATCGTCGTAAGTCGTTCACATATAAAGGTATATTATTTAGACGCTATGACTGTTATATTATACTATTTTAATGATTCATATCAGCAAAATAAATGAAACCACTGTTGATTGTATGCCTATTACTTACTGTACCTATACTCATATATAAAATATAAACGACCATCTTTTACCTATAATAATATAATGACGAGAATCGATAAGTATATAAGTTTATTATTTAATTATAAGATTACGCATAAAATATAATAGGACAACTGAACGTTGGACTGCTGCCATTCATCACTGAATTATTATTTGTTGTAGGTAACTTTTTTTTTTACCGATAAGCTCTGCGTAGGACGTCTGTGTGGTTTGCACAATATAATATTATATTGTAATAAATGATAATATTATGCGTACCTACCTATACGGCTAATATATATTCACAAACAAAACGCAAACTATAATGACGACGAATGCCGGAGTAAAAAAAGTGCTATTAATTATGATTTATTATAATATTTATTAAACCTATACTGTTCCGTGTTCGATTTTTATAAATTATAATAGCGAATGATATAATATTATGATGGATAGTTAGTATACGTGGTATTTACAAACACCGCTATTTTATCGATTTAATGTCTATATGAATATTTTTTTTTTACACAGTTCATTCGCCGTGTATGCTCCATTTTATTATAATCTTAAAACCGATTATTTAATGTTTATTATAATATACCCATCGTATTCACGTGTATATACATATAAATATAATATATATAATATAGGTACGTTTATATCATGTGTTCCTACTCCAATAATCGCTGCCCACTAGATTGAAGTTTTTGAATATGATTATATTTTGTAATCGGTCGCGTATTAACAATTTATACTGTCATAGTTAAATAAGCAGTTTTAAACTAGCTTGTAAATAAAATATAAAAATGGTTTTTGATACATATTAATATATTGAATATTAGTTTTTGAATTACAACAAAATGTCAAAAAATGATTAATTGGAATTCATTAATTTAGGTACCGCTGCATATCAAATATCGTAAAAAATTGTTCAAACGCTCATAAAAAATTGTAATGTTACTTTTCAGTTAACTTTTTTTTTAAATAACAGAGAAAATTTGGTGGAAATTTTCTATTAAAAGTTCTTATATAAGCTATGAAAAGAAAAACGTTTATGAATTACTATCAGAAAAAATGCCGATGTTAAAAATTGGAGCTTTTTAATTACCTATTACTCAAATATTTATTGATAAGATATTAATTCAGTCGCTTTGTGTAATCGTGTTAGACATGGTGGATGGATGGCTGATATTAAAACCGGGACTATTTCGTCAATAAACTTATTTTTAATAATAAGAGATTGTTATTTTTTTTATCATGGGATTATAAATTTGATTGTGCAAGACATGCCAAGATGTTGTCTGTGTAGTCAACTAATTACTAGGCTAATATTTATCAACATAAACGAAATTAAAATTAATATTTGATAAATTATATTGTTATAGCCTAGCTATAGTAAACTACTTTTTACACCACCAATTTCGGTAAAATTGGAAATTTAAAAAATAAACCATTCTCTTCTAAGATTTGAAAAGACAATGTCAGAAAACAGTCTTATTAGGTATAATATAATATGAAATAAATATTAATCGACTAAAATTATTTTATTAATTCTTCGTTATTCCCATTAAATTCGAATTTGTTTTAAAAACAGAAATATCAATTTAATGTGTAATGCACAAACTATCACATTTTTGTGACTAATCAATTAATAATTAAAACAAAATTAATGAATTTCCATTTTTACAATGATGTGTGTTCTTTTATTTCAATAATCACTCAGTAGGTTTCAAAACAAATAAAATACTAAGCAAAAATGTTCACGCAAAACCATTTTTGGACAAAATAGCTCTCCATATTATATAAGATATTTAAAAACTTAATTCAAGATTCCTTATTCCTTATTTTTCAATCTATATTAAACTAAAAACTTAATCGAAAAGTCACTTATGAGAGTTTGAAGTTTTAATTTTCATAACATTGAATATTTCATCCGTACAATATTCTCCTCAGTCAGTTTTTGATATTTTGTTGTAATTCAAAAACGATTAACCGATGTTACTTGAAATTTCATCAAATGCCTATTTTATTTTTTTCTAAAATCTATGAAACTATAACAGTTTTCAAAATGTGTTAACTCTTTTTTTTTTTAGCTATTTATGAGTATATGTTTTTAATATTTATACTATTTTATATGTATGAGAATTTTTCGATTATTTTCAATTATTGTCTGTAAACATTTTTTTGCTCTGTCAAAAGTTTGAACATACAAGATTTTTCATTAGTTGTGTTTAGGTATAGTGATTTACAAATATTGAAATACATATGCAAGATTTTTTTTTACGGGATTTGAAGTTTAAATTTTAACAAAATTTGTCAATTTTTTAAAGTTTAAAATGTATAATATGTTTAATTTGACAGCTAAAACTTTAAAATTTTATATACAAGGAAGTAATTCATGTTGAAACAAAAATTCTAAAAAATATACTATTTTTCTTTATAGATAATAGACATTTATAAATTTACAGTCCACCTATACGTATATTGGAACAATGAATAATTATATGTTAGTTAATTTGTTGTAATTCAAAAACATAATTCGTGGACAATTTAAGCTCTTATAGGTATATCATCCATTTTACTATACGCAATAGTATTTTCAAAATATTTTATTTAACTTTAAGTTATTACACCCATTTACATTTCACACTGTTCTACGGTAAGGGGGTATTGACTCAAAAGTTAATATAACAACAATTTATTATAATGTGATATATTTTATTATAAAAATATTAATAAATAAATATAATTAGTATGATAAATGCAATGTTTTCGGAAAAAATTGGTTGATTTAGATACCTATTCCTACCGTAATAAACACTATAATAAAAATAAATTACTTTAATAGCAATATCAAAAAATATATCATGAAATATACTTGATATAGGATGACATACTGTCTCCGCTCACAGGGGCGGTTTTAAGGGGGGTGTGGGGGTGTCACACCCCCCCCGGACATCTATGGAACTAAATAATAAGTCGGCAATTTAAGATCGACGACTTGAGTCGGCAATTTCAACTTAAATTGCTCTTCCAATGAAATAATAATATATTAATTAAAATAAACTATGGTTTACATATTTTATTTTAAACATTTAGCATTTATTGATTTTTTAAACTAGGTATATAGTATTATTATGCTATAATATAATATAGTATTATTAGCGGTCACCGCTCAGAATCGTTTTTTGTATTAGCATTTTACAATATTATTATTGAACTCGAATTTAACACATCCATTACAGAGTCCATGCGATACCTACATTTTAACAGCACAACAGTATCCACCTTTTTGATTCTAGCTCTTTTAAAGACCTAATTTCTATACAGAAATAAATGTGATGCTTGATTAGTTATTAGCGAGTTATTAAGGCTTAGATATTTGGTTAGAGTTTTTATACGATACCATGATTTTTTCTTGAGGGATTTAAATAATATTATGTTAGTCAGTTGTTGGTACATAATAAAAATAGCTCGACGAATGGGCTTATTCAATTTAATATAACATTAAACACTCCATAATTCACAAAAGAATACCTGCTAATAATTATAATAACTGTTTATGTATAATTATTAAATTATTATAATTATCATAATGTCAAATACCATAATTCGTGTACATCGATCACAATACACATTATTGTGGCACTGTATCACCAATTCTGTAATAATTCTATATATCGTATGTCTGTGCAGCAATATTATTATGACAAAGGGGCCTTCGGCCTTCGACCTTTACACAGAAGGTAAATTGTTCTTTTGTGTCATATCGTTTGTCACTTTGTGCGAATAGTAAATACTTACACTTACTAATTACTATGCGTTGGTGAGTTACACCTTACACCTTAGGTAGCCGTAAGTCGGTAAGTAAGCCGTTACCAAAAAGTTGTATACTTATTACTTATATAGTTATATAGGTATATTTTAATATTTAACTAGAAATACACGAAACACCGCGAAGCAGTGTGAAATTTCTATAAGTTGGAATACTTTATACCAGAGGTTCCAAAATTGTTTACGGTATGACCCATTTTGGAAAACGTTTAAATTTAAATTGTGGAGACTCACAAAATACTGATGACCTATTTTTTGTTGCTATCTCATTGACGATCGCTATCTTTGAGATAACTTTTAGAACGAAAAAGTTATGGTGACAGGTCACTCTGTCAGTTGTAGGTACACTCCTAGTCCTCGCGAATAATGATATATCAATAATCACATTGGAACTAAACTGCATTTATCCCTAAGTAATACATTTAGGTACAATATAGTTAGTAATTACAAGGAAAATACTCGTGTTTTATCCATAAAATTTTTTTTTCTCTTTTATATAATATATTATATTTTATATAGTAGGTATAATCTAATGTAAAATATGTTACATTATAAAAATAAATGTATATATTTCAAAACTTTCCGCGAATTACCAAACATATAACTTTTACTCACAGTTTGGAGTATATATAGGGACCTATATTTACTCAAAATACTGCAATACTTTGCTTGACGATTATAATATTATAGATTTGTGATAGCTGAAAGATAATGTAGCCCGTAAGCTGTCGCAGTGTTGTAAAGTATTTGGATGAATGTAACTTATTACTTTTGTAGTATTTAGAATACATTTTAAATAGGTTTTTTAAAGTATTTTAGATACTGTCTTGGCCGTATACCTACCTATATTAATATTTATGTAGGTACCTATCTATTTGAAAGTCGAATAGTTGTGTATAAGTAGTAAATATGACATTAAATATAACATTTCAACACTTCAAAATATCATTCATCATATTTCAGTTTGTTATTTAAATACATGTCAAGTATTTGTATTTATTCTTAAATCAAATTTCAATATTTTGTATCCATACACTATATCTACGTTTTGTCGTAACATACTTAATATACATTATACATACCTATAATATTATATAATATAGCCAATAGCCATTGATATAGGTAGCTGGTAGGTATAGGTACTGTCTTGTATAAACAGGACTACAGCTAAGCTCGAGATCATACAAAATTACATTTCAAGTGACACGATATTTTAGGCATAGCGTGTTCGAGATTTCATGCGGTATAGGTACCTGGTACACATTATAATATATCAATTTTTGATTGAAAAGAACTCATTCGTGGATATTGCTAACGTTCATTGTTTGCGAATGACACGTAAATGTCGCTAATTTACAGGGTCGAACTGGCTTATATTATACTCTATAGACGGACCAAAAACCGTGGTTATATGCACCAAAAGCCCAAAAACTACCAAAACAAAAAAAAAATGATTTGATGACCCATTTAATTCTTAACTTTGGTAATTTGCACCAATTTTTAGGCTGTAAAATGGCGTTGTAATCTACGCAATATAATTGTACCTCCAATAATTTATTGTAGTTTGCGCGCCATTTTTCACCTTATCAAAATGGTAATTGACACATTTAAAATGTTATTCGAACGCCCCCCCCCCCGTCCCCGTGTCTTTACCCCAAGCGGATTTTAGCAGCACTAGACATTCCTCCTCTGACTGAGACATTTCCTTCCTAAATCGATGTATATTTTTTTTAGACATAATAATAGGTTGGAAAATAGTTTATTTTGTTTTACGCGAAATATACGATCATAATATCGGCGTATGTTGACCATCATCATTTACATTATGGATTTATTAGTTATTACCCAATTAAATGGGTAATGATTGATAAACCAAAGTTATATAAAAGTATTATTGAATTATTTTTATATATTAACTTAACTATTATTTAATAAAAAAATCTCGTTAACGGTAAATTTATTTATTTGCATTTGTAATTTGTCTAATATTGTATAATATTTTTTGAATATTTGTAAGAGTGAATTTTTTATTGGCAATAGTGTTATTATGACGTATTATTGAATTATGTTTATATATTAATATTAGGGTATTCATTTAATCATTTGTAGGTGCATTTATTGATTTCAGATTTGTATTGTATATTATTGTTTATAATTTTACTTTTAATTTTTTTGTCAGGTGGGAAACGTCCAATGAATCGAAGAGTGGCACGGGGGGGGGGGGGAGTGAACGTCCTAGAATCATTTAAAATAGTTAATAATAATTTTTTTTAAATTTATTTATACCTATTTATCTTATTTGTCAATCTAATTAATTTTAATAGATACATTTAAAATTAAAATTAAAAAGTAAATAATATAAAATAAAAAATATAAGCTAATTATAACTGTATATGTACGTTGTGTATAAATGAGTACCTGCCTAATACAATAAGTACAAATCAGGAATGCCTACCTAATAATAAATTCATTGTCCAATATTGTTTGTGTTGTTATAATAGTAGGTACATATTATTCATTCCGTTGTATTTGGTATAGCATATACCTATACTGAATTATCTAATAAATAATTCCAATAATTGAAAGTGTGGCATAGATTACATAATATACCATCTATCGTTTTCTATCGTTGCTTACAGATGACTAAAATTGATGTTTAAATGTGGCGCAAATTAAATGTTGTTTTTTTATATTTGTTGCAGATTACAGAATAGCGGTACGCACTTGAATGTACCAATTGTTGGCACAAATTACAAATACCTACTAAAATTGGCTCAAAATACCATTCCCCCTCTATAGACTTGCAAAAATTAAAATGAGGCACAGCTTTTCTATGTGAAAATTAGGTCCTTTGTTATAAACGAAAAAATCATAATTATTTTATTGAATCGATTAGGCCTTTTGGGATATCTATTTTTAGAACTGAACACCCAAAATCTCTATTTTCTAGTGAAAATCTGCAATTATTGGTAAGTATACTAAAACACGTATTTTATTTAAGAATTTAAAATATATAATTTATCATTATCCTGAATCACAATAGTAATTTACGTATAATGTGAAAATTATTAAAATGTAATTAATAGTACGAGACAGGCAGAAAAAATAAATAAGTATTTATCTACCTAATAAAAAAAAAAAATAATATTAACTGTAAATCAGTAAATATTAGTACTAACTAGAAAGAGCAGTATTTCAATAATTTGTATAGGTAGTTTAATTTAAAATACATAAAATATAAAATACTTTACCAAATTTTATAAAGTTTAATATGATAGGGAGCTCATTAAAAAAATTCTGTTCAGTCACAAAATTAACATGAATTTATAAAATCTTTAAATGATAAAAGATAATTTTCAATGTTTTCAAAACTATCATAAAATGAAACGATAATTTATAAAATATATAACAATACTTGATGCAGTCAAAATATTAAATACACAGACATAATATAGTAATTTAATTATTATTTACATTTAATTAATTACTTTATAACTCTTTTAGCTAATTTTAAATTATTATATATCTGTTATAAGTTTACAACCCATTTTAATTTGTAGCATATCTACTGGGAACTGACATAAAATAGCAAAATAAATTAATCTAAAAAAAATTAAATATATTTATTATTTATCTTTTTTATACAAATAATATATAACCTTGAGTCTTTCCCATAACATAGTGTAATTTAAAACCATTTAGTTGTAATTCTAAAATATTACACTTTATGATATCAATTATAGTATTATATTATAGCGATTATTAGTAATTGTATTTCTATTGATTGGTATAATCAGCGGCTGGTATTCAGTCTACCGTGACAACGTGTTGACGTGATGAGGATATAGATACCTATAACTTATATAATATTTAGGGTTCCTAAATAGTACATATACATCGAACTAAATAATACTATGTAGATAGTTATTGACTTATAGTCGATTATAAAACACTTTGCACTTTGTACCACCGACGGCACCAAAAACGAACACAAACCATTGTGATTATAATCGGTGCCTATACTCGTGAGTCATCCTGATTTGTAACAGATACACGATGATACGAAACTGGCAAATAATAATATTATTATTATATTTTGAAACGACTATAACGCGCGTATTTGGTACCTTATAAATTATAATATAATATAATCTATTGTTCGGGGTTCCCGATAGGTGACATTGTCTAATTGAGATAATTGAAAGTAAATTCAATTTCAGAGATAATTTTTTAATCGTTTTCCATTTATTATAAAGAAAAACCGTTTCAATATAATACAATGGATCTAGGAAAGAAATCCCCGGAAAAAAATCTCCAAAGCTATACCTAACTGTTGGATAAAGCTGTAAAAAAAAAATAATTAATATTAATAAAAAGCGGGTAAGTGGATTTCGCTCTGCTTTACAGTAAACGGATCACTGTTTAATGGATAGTATTCAATTTGAATTCAATGATGTAATATCATTGTATACAAAAAACGATTCTGAGCTGAGACGGTTTGTCAGTGTGGATATTTTATATTATACTTATATTGTTATTTCTTATTATTAATACAGTAGCCAGTAAGTTGAATTAATATTATAAAATTACAACAAAATAAATAAAATCATTATTTTTGGTTAGTATACTTTTTATGGTTTAGTATCGTTCATTTGTTTTAGAGTTACATTAAAAACCAAAATCAATTTTGTTGAAAATCGATTTTGCATAAAAATTCCTGTTTTCCTAAATTATTCATTTATTTTTACCTTCGCTTTTGAAAACTATTGGGAATTTTATTACTGGGCAAAATAACTTCCCGAATGCGCCAACTAAATTGACTTTTCCATATACACTGTTGAAGAAACAATTGGACTGCCCCAAACCGTGATGACAGACACAAAAAAAAATACATCATTGTAAAATCAATACATTCATCGTTCCGCTCAGAATCTAGAAATATAAAACTTGAATGATTATTATTATTATATTGATAAATATTATATCATATGATATTGCTATACAAATAAATATTTCTTTTATTTTTATATAGAAATTAAATAATATAATGTTTTTTAAATTAATCGTATTCCTGTTTATATGAATCCTAACATCTTAAATTATTTTTTAACTGTTTCATTTGAAATATACCTACAACAATTATCAATTTTATAGTTATAATTTTTAAGTAATGACATTATCTAGACGAGAAAAAGTAATAACACTACAGTTATTTATATTTAGTGGAAGGTAATTCCGACGACTCCGAGTAACATATTGTGAAGATTTTATTGTAAAATTAAAGTATCAGTTGGATATATTTTATAAACAGTCAAACATATTTAATATTTATTTATTATAATATCATTTTGATGTCTGATTGTAAACAATAACTACTCGTATAAGAAATCGATCTATTCATGAAAAGTTGTCCATTTCATGAAGTGAGAATGGTAAACAATACTAGATACATCTATTTTTCATGAAATTAAAATTTTGTTATAATTAAAAAAAAAACATAAATTCCAGAGACTTGAAACTTTCATAAATTTCCACAATTCTATAAATACAATATTAGAGAATTACATATTTTAAAAAAAAACTTTTGCATTTTTTTTATCATTGAGTAGGATTTTGAATATTAAATATTTCAACATTTTGAAAATGTTTCTTTAGTATTAATCTTAAAAAATTATTGAATTTACGATTGAGTCTGTTTACTCTAAACTTTTTTTCCAGCAGAAAGACAAGACTATCTTCAGGAAATCTGAAAAACACGTTACTATTGTGACTTGTAAGTTATAAGTTGTATCTATCATACGTTTAGGTATAGGTATTCAAGTATTTATTTTGAGAGATCCTAGAGAACAGAGAAGCACGAGTTATATATATATTATAAGTATATATTATATCTATACTGCTAAACTTGTTAAAAATATCCAATTAAGATTGGATGCTAGCTATATTCTGCAATTTTTGTATTTTAAAGCGCTATTTTGCCTTTTTAAAGAAGAAAAAGTGGGCAAGTGGGTAACATTCTTCTGTACATCAGGTATCAAGAACAGACAGTAAATTTGAATTCAATGATATAAAATCGTTATATATGAAAGACGATTCTGAGCGAAGACGGTCTGTCAGCCTATATTATTACCAAGTACTTACCTATATTTGATGATATTATTGTGATTAAATTAATTAATTTTACTATTAGACATTAGGCAGAACCTACTACTTATATACAGCAGGTTAAATTCATTTTTACGAAAACATTGCATTTAAAATGTCATCTTGTCTATAAAATATAATAATATATGTACTTTAAATATTTTAAGTTCCCACAAATAATATTTTTAAATTAGGTACAATAAAATAAATAAAATAGTTTTTGTTCATTTAAAAACTTTACGTCATAGAATTCATTTTGTATCAAATTATAAATATCTAATTGATTTTCAAACTTAATGTATAATATTTTTCGTTTGAATGTTTATTAATAAATAAATCAAAATAATGATTTAAAAAACTAAGGGTCAAAGTCCTAAACTCAGAATATGCGGGAACGAAACGTGCTACTCCGAATAACTCACAGAGGCGAACAATATCATATCGTAAATATATTTTTCCAGAGACGAAACGAGTAAACGACCGTATAAACTCATTTTTTTACAAGGATAAAACGTCCTAGATTGTTTGAAATTTTTACCCTCGTATTTTATTCTATTCATGATCAATTAGTACAAATTTCCATTTTCAATAATAAACAAAATGTTTGTGGTATAAGTGGTGTAAAATGTGTGGTTATATGACTATTATAAACGGTAATATAATGCAGTGCCAGTGATGGCAGTGCGTGGTTTTGAATGACGCTTGGGCTTCGGAAACCCCAGTTTTTTGGTTGAAAGTTCGTATCTTGAAATAAAAATAATTATATCAAGTAAATTTAATAATAATACCTAATTATGATGCTGCGATGGATAGATAGGTGACCTGCAAGGGATGACAACATTCCGGATATCATTAGTCAGCCATTGACCATAACTATATATTGTATTGATTGTCCAGCAGAATTGGGACTTCATACATTTGCAATTTGCATATTATATTATAGTTAGGAAAACAAAAATACGCATCTTAAATAACAATCAACCACATATATAACCCACGCAATAGGCAGGTATACTCACACAAAAGAAAGGTATGGCAACTCAGTTAATCAAGCTTCAATTTAAAACATAAACATTGTAATAGCTAATTATTTTACGGGGAAAATACGGACTAGGTTGAACACCAACACTTGAAGCTGATCGTATTCGTATAGAATACCAATTATAATAAGTACTGCAGTACCTGTATATAATTATCCCACCTATAGTATTTTCATAAAACAATAATATTATATTTTTCAGTCCACCATAAAAGCTCGGCAGACTGCTAAGTATCTAACTATTATGATTTATGAATCTAGGTCGAAATATCCTAGGAAAAAATGTCCAACGGTCAAAATATATGCACGGAAATATATCATCCTTTAAAAATGTAGACAAACTTTTTTTGTTAATAAACACAGACATTTTGAAACGTTGTTACACCAAAATAATATAAAATAAAATATAAGTTAAAATATAAAATAATTATATTCGTAGATTAGTAGATAACACTATATTTTCTAATAAAATTAACTAAAATATTAAAATTGAAAACATAGAAAAAGTTTTTTAGGAAATAAAAAGATTTATATAGATTTTGCGTGCTATTTATGTAGTAAATTATAGAAGCTTTTAGCCTGCAGCAGTATCGATTTGGTCAGGTTTATGATTAGGCCCCCGCGTCCGGGAAAGTAATTTTTACGGGCCCGGATGCCCGATATACAATAACAAAAAAATCGAAAAGCCATTAAATTGCAGCAAAATATTTTAATTTTTAATTTAAAAAAAAATTTAGTTACCGAATACTTTAAAATTATTTGATATAAAAATTCTTAAAAAAAAATGAAAATATTTTTTTTTTTAATATTTTTTACCTAGTCTAGTTGTATGCACATAAAAATAAAAAATAGAAAAAAAATTCAATAAACACAAATAATATAACATAAATTATAAATTATTACAAAAGTATAATAGTTTTTAATTTATGGAAGATCCTAACATATTATAATACATTAATAATTTCATATTTGTTTATCAGTTCGATGATGTATTTTTCAGACAAAATAAAGGGTTCAGATGTTATTGTTGGGTTATTGGAGATCAGATTTTAGTTTTTAATATTTAATATTTTTTTATTTACTGGCTCATTCTTAACTTGTGTACATGAAGTATTTAAGAACGTATTTGAATTTTATGCATAATAATGTACTAAATAACCTAAGTGGCTTAGTCTTTTTAAAATGGTATTTTAGTCCATATATAGGCTCCTCAAATATGTAAAAAAAATTTGTTAAGTTAAAATAATGATAACACATATTGGCTAAAATTCAATATTTGGTAAATTATTAATTGAGCTGGTATTTTTGTATTCCCTGATTCGAAATCTCTCCCCAATCCGCCCTTGGAGAGTTGTGCTTTTAAGATTTTTTTTAAAACCATAGAGTAATAATAACTTAAAAAATTAATAATAACAATATATATATGTATATTATAATTATATAATAAGTTCATCAAACTCAGCTCATGGATCGACGCGCCGTTTAGTGTGTATACATGCAGTTACAACACCTATAGTCTGTATAGGTAATGACGCTTCAAAATAGTTGTGTTTATTTATAAAAGTTTTCAAAATTTTTTTATTTGGATATTTACTATTTAGTTCGTGGATATTTTGACCGATAGCGGCCTATAATTATGGTGGGAAGGTTAGGGTTAGGCTTAGGGAAAAAACAATCTTAAATAGTAGTGACTTACAAGTTACAGAATATTATATTATTGTAATTTTGTTTAAAAATGTTAATTTAATAAAGATGAGTGCCTATATTTTTACTGATAAATTATAAAATGTTCATTTTTACATTTCATACATCATACGTGCGTACAAACAAGATAGAACGATCAGTTGGCATTTAAAAGGATGTCAGGCGTCAGCGCACACTATTTGTTTTCTCTCTCTAGCCCACGCGCGACATGGACAACCCGCATTTACGCAGAATCTTTTTTTATGTTTGAGGGTTATCTTGGAGTAAAACCGCCCATAAAAAAAATAATATTTTTGAGAGAGTAACATTTCGATTTTCTATTTTATTGTTATTTGACTTTGTATTCGACTTTCAAAATAAACAGAAAAATGTTGTGCATTTAAATGATATTTAAATTGTTTTGAGACAATATTTAGACAAATCAATATGTCATTCCCTCAAAAATATTATTTCCTATCTTTTTTGTTATAGGTGATTTTACACTAAGATTACTGAAAAACATAGAAAAAATGATTCTGTGTAAATCCATTTTGTCTATGTTGCGCGTGGGCCAGAGAGAGAAAATAAATAGTGCGCTGACATCCTCTTAACAATAATTTGGAAAATCTGATTAGATATAGTATCGATACAGATTTGTTTTGAGAAGATTACCTATGGTTTAAATTTTAAACCGCATATTTTTTAATATTTGTGTGTCATGATGACTAAACACCAGATAGCGATAATGGATTATTCATTGATTTTCATGAATTAAGATAATATTATAATACCTATTCGTGGTATTTAGGTACATAGAATGAACATTGGTAATATATAGATATACATTCTTATATTATTATATTATATATCTGTGTATAGAGTATTAAAAATTTAATCGGTATATAAATATATATATAATATAATATAGATAATAAACATTATATCTATAATTTTATAATATCTTCATTATCTATAGACTATAGACTACCTATAATATTATTATGCGTTGATAGCGTTGCTTAAGTTACGAGTTACTGTAAAGAAACGACTTCTTAAGAAATTTGATGGTAATTTAATTATATTTATTGGAAATTTGTAAGTACCTACCTAATTTATTACGGCAATTTAAGTTACGTTTTCGTAGCAAAATATTACTGAATTACCTAATATTTACTTACCTAATTGTTTAAAAGGTGTATGTATCATATAAATACGATTTTTTGAACTTTTGCTATAAAAAAATAATTGTATTTGACAAAAAAGTTTTATTTTTAATAAGTTGTAATTTGAAGCATTGTTATTTAAAATACCTAATGTGTTAATCAATAATTTTGTCAATTTTGATTCAATAAAGTCATAAAGATTTTATAAAATTTGATATTGTTGATATCTACTTCATTGTTATTACTTAGTTAATGTAGGTAAGCATGATTTAATATCTATTAAGTTCTGGTGATAGATACCTCGTACCTATATTTTTGAAAATAAAAAAATAAAATGTAACTGTTTAATAAAATTGTAATATGAAGTTACTTTTTTTAATCCATGCATAACTTGACCCAATAGATAAAAAAGTATAACTTAAAAATAATTTAATTAAAATTTAGAAAGGTAATTCATAATCTTATGTAATTACCAACAAATAGTAATCTGCTTTATAGGTACTTTACGTATAGGCCGTAGAGTAGGTATATGGTATATCTATATTTATTATAGAAAGACGGAATAGTTATATAGGTTAAATTAATGTTAATTAATAGATAATATTAATATTTAATAAATATTAAAAATGTACACCTACCTACCTATAATTAGGCAGGATTTATATTTATGTGTGTGTGTCTGTGTGGCGTGTGCACACACACCATGGTTGCTTTAATGTATTTGCTCTAATGTATCAGTATCGGTCTGACCTGGTTATTGCCGGAGGCCCTTGGATATTTTTCAGTGTTGAAGGCTCATACATAGCCAAATGGTAAAATGTACCTGTAGATACCTATTTAAATGGTTTATGAGTTGAGAGGGACGACTTGGACATCTCAACATTTTTTTGAACTAATTTACTAATGATAATAACTAATAAGTCTGGTTTATTCAACACATTGTGCATAACATTCGATACGTTATTTTACACTTTCATGTACATAAATTACCTAAGCGTAAAGAGTTCCTATTTTAAAATCCAAACTTAGATTTTTAATAAGCCAACAACAAACAGCAATATCCTTTAACTTGTTTGTTTATTGAAGAAGGCATCAAGATTTTCAAGGAAGAAATTGGAGTTCTAGTGCGTTCAATTATCAATTTATTACATGTGCAATATACAATAGCGATACGTACCGGACCCATATCGGACTGAGACTTTGATACGAGTAGGTACGTAACTATTCCCATTGGTACGTAAGTATTCCATATCGATAAGTATCGAGTTTTTTTTCTTGAAAATCTTATATCGTTCAATTTATAAGTAAACATGGGATTATTAATTTCATGTTAGAATCTTCCAGGAATGAATTTAAAAAAATACTATTTTAATAATATCTACCTAACTTTATAATTTATTTAACTAAACCGATATTATTTATGTTTGTTGTTTTATTTTTAAATGCGAGGTATATTAATTTATATGTACTTTTGTAAAAAAAACTATGTACCTAAAGAATATTGTTGATTAGGTAGGTAGGTTGTATAATTTTTAAAGTACCTAATAAATTATTTTTAATTAAAAATTAAATAAATTGCATTGCTACCATTAATTAAAATAAGTAGGTAGCAGTTCATATTATTTTCAAATTTGCACTGGGCGTCTTGGGCCATTAAATATCAATAATATCAGTGTAGCACACTGCCTTCATGGATAAATTGATGTTCGGGACGCCACATCCACAGCGTAGGTACAAGGTACGTGTACAACTCGCAGTAAAATATATCACTTGAATCATATAGTTGCACGAGTATCGGACTGCACAGTGTACACAGGGCCATAGTGTCATCGTGCGACGTGCCGACATATTATTCGTTATCAGATTATTTTTTTTGTTCTCTTATCACTTCTCGGCATTCGGCCGCCGCCGATTAAATCGTCATAGTCATCGTCGCCGTCGACGGTTGTGCGACTGTCGCCAGTCGGTGGTGGTGGCGGCGGTGGTCGTCGGCGGCGGGGACACGGTCGTCTCGCTTCAGTCGCACTACGGTCCGTATCGCGCGCTGTAGTTGACAGTTGTATATTGTCCAGCGCGCAACGGCGCCACATTGCAGTCACTCCGCGTCGCCGCGATAACGATGCAACAATAATAATAATAATAATAATATATTTTATATCTCATTATAATATTGTAATAATTGCCCATCATTACTGTGGTTGACCCGTTGTACAAGCCGAGTCCGTTTTCCGCCGACGTACGATCATCCCGCAGCGGCGGTCCACACGGCGGCAGTCGATCTTTTTTCCCTTCTCGTTCGATTCCTCCGCACCCCCACCCCTCCGCCGGTGTCGTCTTCTCGGTTCGCGCGCTGTTTTTCGGAGTAGCGTCGGAGGTGGTCCACGCGGAAAACACTTATTTTTCGATCGACGATTCTCGTCCGTCGGTGTGCCGTTTTTGTCGTGTCGGTTGATATTTAATAATTAATTATCTGTCGCCAGTGCGATCGTACACCTGACCAACGGCGGCGAAAGTATTTCGCCTTACGACATTCGCACAGCGTTCGAGTGAGTATATCTACCCACCTATCTAACCGTTTATATTTTTGTTGTCGTTTTAAATACATTCGATTTCGCTTTTAACGACCGCAGACACTGGGTAACATTGTTTTACATTTTTTTTCTCACTTAATGTTTAAGTCTAAGCCCGAACACATGGAATGCGGTGTAAAAAATATCTACATATCTACCTATCACGTTTAAATGTATCCAAAACCCATTGATAATAATATTAGAGTTTTTAGACACGGACACAGTATTACATAATATAGGTACTGTTGCCTGTTTGAAAACAAATTTATTAATACCATGTAACCTTTTGTCTGGCCGTTGAAGAATGACTACCGGTGTTTTGAGTTCTAGTATTTTTATACGGAACGATAGATTGATACATTGACTTTTTTTTTTAAGGTGTCACTACAACATATTAATATTACTCACGGCAGACATAAATAAAAGAACAGTTCCAATGGACATCAAGTTCAATGGTTATGAATACCATATGATCAGGAAATTTACTTCCATGTGCTATGGAAGTAGATGTAATCTCATTGACAGGATCAAAATACGCAACAAGATTAGTGTATGGCATGAAATATTGACTTACTTACTATCGCCTGATGGCGTCCTTAAAATTTATAAGGTTGAATGTTCACCGGGCGAAAATAATAACCTTGTGACATCTGACTTGCACCCAAATTATGTGGTAAGACCTTTATTTTATTTAATACTAACCTAATGTTACCAGTAGTTCCTAAGCTCCTTTTTCACATGCCATTTATATTTATACGGATAAGTTTCATGCCACTAATGACTGAAAAGAACACTGTTTAAAATGATAGTACCTACAATTATAAAAAAAATTGTAAGACAATAGAAAATTACAATATAAGTTTTTAAATTAACTATCAACGTATTCATGTACGAGGTGTTTGACGATGATTAACATTTAGTGACATGTTTTTTTGTGATATGTGATAATAATAAATTGAACAGATTTATGTATGTTATTTTTTTTATTTGTTCTAGTATTTTAGATAGGTAGGTAATTAATATTTTGTTTAGCTCTTTGTTATTTTTAAATTTTTATATTGGTTCATCATTTTGTACTACTAAATTACACTAAAAAATGTTGATGACTTATTTTACTGACATAGGCTTGTGTAGCTAACATTTTTTATTTTTCAAATATTAGGTTGGCTATACTCCGTGTCACGAAAGAAGTAACACGTTTCGCGCATGTAGACTGACAGAATTCCTTCACTTAATGCCTTTTAATGTATGTCAAATATGTGGGGATGTGTGGAATTGAACGCATTTTGATCGGGATATGGGTTACTTCCCTCATGGTACGCAGTATACCATTTTTTTCCTACCTGGCAGTTTGGAAAAAATTAATTTTTGAATAAAATATATGAGTATATATTAAATACCTCTACTTTGATAATGATAATGATTTTTTTTTCAAGTTAGGTAGGTAGTTATAAATAAAATAACAAATATTAGGTATGTACCTACATTGGATAGGCAAATTTTTAAATACCACAACACTTATGATTGTATAATGATATGTATTAAACTATATAAAGAGCTCACAACTAATTAATATAAATATAAATGTTGTAAAAAAGTAACAAAATGTGCTTTTTTCAGATAAAACGAAAATTAAAGGCTGTGATACGTGGTAATGAGAGTCATCCAGTGAGCGCAAATATTCCATTAGATGTAAGTAATACTGTAATAAATAAATATTGATCACAGAAACTATTTTTTGATGATATTTTAACAATAAAAAAAAATAATAAGTTCTTTAATGAAAATTATTTAGGTTTTTATTTATAATTTAATAACACTATTTTCAATTTGTTTTTGTTAAGTAGGTAAGTTAGTATTTCTTTAAATAATGAGTTCCATAATTTTATTTTATACAAATTGTTTATAGTTAGGTAATCCATTACTTGATGGTCCAAGTTACATCGAAGAAACAATAGAAAATTATCCATTGCGTTTACTAACATTTTTGAAAATTGAATTAAATCAGTATCGCAGATCATTAAATATCCCTTATTCCACACCATTGTCAAGGTATCTACAAAGATATAATATTGTTGAAATGTATTTGGATGGTATTTTAAAAAGTGTAGATGACAGCAAACTTCCATTTGAGGTAATTTCATTATTTAAAATGTATGCTTTTTCTATGTATTTATGTTTTCATAATTAATTAATTTTATTTATATATATATAATTTTTTAGATTTTCCAATGTCCGAATGTAAAAATTTTATCTCTCAAACACAACCATTTACGTCAAATACCCAGTGCAATTGGTCGACTATCAAAGCTTGAAGTGCTTGTACTCACTGACAATTTATTAACTGTACAATCAATTCCTTTTAGTTTAAAGTTTTGTGTGAATCTAAAGGAACTATACGTTGACGATAACCAGCTTGAAGCATTACCTGGATTTCTAACGTCCATGAAACATTTAGAATTGGTTTATAGATTGGGTAATCGTAATTACTTCAAATCGTTTTTTTTATGGTATCACACTGATTATGATCATAGGTAATTATAGCTTTTAAGGAAAATTTTGTTATCTTAATATTATTATATTGTATATTTATTTTTAACTTACTGTAGAGCACGTAAAGAGATTTGGAAAAATTATTGGATAAGAGGAGAAACAGGTTCACGACCAGCAGTATCATCTCTCTTGGACATTTGTGTTGAAAAAATATTTTCAAGTGGAATTAATTTTTTTAATGAAGAAATTCCAGAATCCTTAAAACATTATATGTCCTTGACTTACCTTAATTATAACATATGCAACTTCTGTAATGTTGCAACTGACTGTTCAAAACCAGGTTATTATAAATAAATATTTTGAAATAAATAATGAAAAACTAATGTTTTGTTTTTAATTACAGGTTATAGTACGGTAACGTTTCTGACTCCTTATCTGGGAAATACCTGTGTTCCATTTCAACATTGGGCGTGTTCAAAAGAGTGTGTTCTTGCTATTGAAGGACCAGCAAAAAAGTTACAGCTTGAAGGAGCAGAGAGACTGGACCACGAGTATTCTCATTATATAGCAACTTCAAATAAAACTGCTGAAAAGTCTAATATGAAACTAAAACGTAAACAATGTTGTATATGTTAAATTACTTATTTATTCAACATGTTCGGAAATAACAAATATGTACTTTGTTAATCATTTGTATGAGACTGATTTATATTTTAAATATTTTAATTGTGATAGAGTGGCCATTTCGGTTGCCAACTATTTAAAATATAATTCCATAAACAAATTTAATTGTAAATATTTGTAAGATAAGATAAATCAAATTTGATATTTTTAAAGTTGCTTAAGTAAATTGATTTTACTAATTTCATAAAATAAATTGTATTATAACAAATATGGATTTAGTAAAAAAAAAACTTAAATAAAGATGCTAATAAAAATTATTGATTTTATGTTTTTCTCTATCGCAGTTTTTATTACAGTCTTGCATATATATTTCAAAGACAACATTTTAGTTTAAATTGTATTTCATAATTTACTACATTTTGTAATAATATTGGACACTTATTTTGAAACAATTGTGACTGTTTACTTTTTTTTTATTGCAGTAAAAACTTCTTTTAATGAATCTTGTTGTATATTTTCAAGGTTTTTGACTTTTAAATAAATATAACGATTCTGAGTTACAGCCTGAGTTTGTCAGCCTTGGATATTTTATATTATATTGATATTATTACATAGAAGCCAGTTAAGTTGAATTATTGTTATTTGTTTATTATCATAATTGTATATAATAATAATATTTAGAAGTTTCAAGTACCCACATAATATTTGTAAAATATAACAGAACTAAAGTGGTTCTTCTTCATTTAATAATGTAATATTTTCCAAATTTAATCATAAAATAAGTATAAAAAATTTATTTTTATTTTTTAAGGTTACAGCAAAATCTACTTACGTAGAACCTTCTTTTAAATTTTAAATTCTTAGCTAGAAAAGTTAACATTTTATACATTTTTAACTATAAAATCATTTTTGTATTTTAAATTATTGTCAAAATCGACTTTAATTGCTTATCAAAAAAAAATTGCGTGTATGTATTTTTTATAACTAATAATTAATTACCTATGACGTCATGGGAGAAAATTGGTTCAACTTTCATAATCAATAGTTTAATAGATACCACGGGAATTTCATCCATTCATTTCGACATTATATAAATTATTTATTTTAAATTAAAAAGTTTAAGAATTATTACCGTATCATGGGGTCAATTGAACCGGGTAACTTGGAACTAACTAACTTGGAAGTGGTCCGTTCTCATTCTTGGTGACATTCATCGATATAATCATTAAACAGTTAACCAAAATTAATTTAATCGATTCTACCTCCATAGCAATATGAAAACGAACAATTTTTGATGCTAATGATAACAATACATACAAAACACAATGTAGAGATTAGAGAAGATCTTCTCTACATCGTGATACAAAATATTAAGACGTCATCAAAATAATTTTGTTAACAAACTTACATTTTTTTGTTTTTATTTGGTAGTCTTCACAAAACTGACATTTTCATACTTAATATTCGTATCAATAAGTTCATATAAATTAATCATTTCAATCATTATTGTAAATTTGTAATTATCTAGCTTTTGGTAAACTCTTGTCAAAATACAAGGGAGTTACAGGAAAAATTATAATGGCCTCTATAATTTGAAATGCACTGAACCAAATTTAACACTGGGAGGTAAATCTATGATATTAAATCAACTTTCTTTACAAAAGTTATTTAATTACAATTTTATATTTATAAATGTGGATAGTTAATTAGAAAAATAATGGTTTTTCCCAAAATGTTGTCTAATTATATTTTAAAAGTTTAATTTAGAGGTCTACTTCAAAATTAGAATTGGTACACGTGGTTTATACTGAAAACCAAATGTTTGGTCTACTTGACCTCACATATTTAGGTAAAATGGATCACTTTTTAGCATAAAAAAAATGTCATTAACTGTTGCGTACATACATATAGATTATATAATATTCCAAGCTTCAATCGTTTTGATCTAATATTGAAATAGATTTTTTGGAATCTTAGATAATATACCAAAAACTAGTCCACTTGACCTTATGCTACAGTATATGTAAATACATTTGTAATATGAATATTTAATTTAAATAAGCATTAAATAAAATATTTAGAATTTTACACCATATAAATTTGGTTTAGTAGCCAGGTGCAGTAGGGGTGCAGTAGCGTAGCCAGAAATTTACCAAGGGGGGGGGGGCACCAAATATAACACCAAAATCATACATTTTAGTATATTATATTTAATATTTAATTATGATGTAACAATTTAAGTACGTTATTAAACTTATTGTACAATTTAAGTAGGTACTGTCTATTATTTTGACCAGTCTACAAGTTGCATTCTCCTGGCAGAGTTATTTATGAAAACTTGTGCTATTTTCTCCACAGTTACATTTTCTTCCTTATTTATGTTTGTTAAAGCCAAGCCATTTAACCTTTCTTGAGATATTGTTGATCTCAGGTAAGTTTTTATTCTTTTAAGAGTAGAAAACATGCGTTCTGGAGTGGCAGAAGTAAATGGTAGTGTGGAGAACAACTGTAAAAGTATTTTAATGTTCAGAAAAAGATCTTTGCAGTGCTGTATTGCTTCAATTGCAGTTTGTGGTACGTTTTCTGTGTCCTTCCATTGATTTCTTCACATGTGTAATTCAGCACTTAAACTGGATATTGCGTGAGGAAGATCATTTTCGTATGTAGATGCAGTTGATAAAATTGAATCATCATTATATAAATGTAAGTTAAATGGAATTAAGCCTTGAAGTGGCAATACTTGTTTTAACCTTTCATCAAATCTTGAATATAATTAGGATATTAAATTATCGAGAAATGGTATATATGTATATATAGATACTTTAAAATATTCTTCTGGACTATTAGAACTAACATTCATACGTTTCATCTGTCTATTACAGATACCTGGCATTTTAATGTCAATATTTACAATAGAAGCTAATTCTGAATCAGTTTTCATTATTTTTTTAAAAGAGTTATCGGCATAATTTCGAATACTTTGTAAGGCATTTTTTACTTGTGTTACGATAGCCAAATTATTGCCTACGTCTTGTTGCTTACCTTGTAAAAGTTTGCTCAAATTAAAAGTATAAGAAAAAAATTTAACAGATACTTCTAAAGCAATAATGAAATCAGGTTTTGTTATGGCACTTCCATACAACGTAGCTTTCAAGAAACGTTCTAGTCTAGACACGATAATGCTTTATCGATTTTATCTTTTGTTATTTTATTTTACTCGATATCGCAAAACAATGCATATTTACAAACTACTATTTATATTTTGGTTTTCATATCAAATGATTGTGTCTTGGTTAATTGTTGTATCATCTTTTGGTTTAAAATGTAGAAAAAATATCCTAGTTAGATATTTGTATTTTGAACACAATTTAAAACAAAAACACTTATTTGATTAATATAAATTACATAAAAAGGACTATCTTGAAGGTTAGATATCCAATGTATTAAGGCTATAATTTGATACCCAAGTAATGCTTGAATCACAGAATAGATTAAATTTATTCATTTAATCTATTCTGTGCTTGAATATTAAAATATAGGTAATGTATTTTATTTGTGACTGCAAATATTTAACAGTAGTTAAAACAAATGAGAATGTTTCTATAGTAAAATAAGTAGTAACCATTAAGGGTAGATATAGTTCATAGTTAAACATACATTATATAATATTTTCTGTTTCTATACAATTTTACAGGAAACGCATATTATATTGAAAATAAATCCATAACCAACAAGCATTATTTCTTTTAATTACCAACACTAATTAGTCATAAATTTAAAACTTGAACACTGAAAAAATAAAACTGAATCATGAAGAAAATACCATTAATTGATACTATATTAGCCAAGGAAACTAGACCAAGATTTGTTGTTGTATATATCAATTAATTAAGAAGACAACCACACCACATTTGTCTTCGTTAACGTCTGCATCATAGCAATTTTATGCCTAGCTGTTTACATTTAGCTTCATTAGGTAGCTTAAAAATGAGGGTCAATCTTCAGGTTTTAAGCGAGTTTTGATCATTTTTAAATTGTGCTGTTTTATATAAACTCAAAACTTGTAAAAAATCAATATTTGTACACAGTTAATGTTATTACCATTAGGTTACATAATAGATTCTAATCACTCTAATTTTTAAACTAAGAAAACTGCTGATCATTTGAAATTTGCTGAAATTTGCCATGGACATATTTCTAAAACAGAAACAATAAAATGCAGGAGTGATACCCTCTTAATACATACCAGTAGTTTTAAAAGAAATTACAATTTATCTATGACAATAAGACTTCTGTTTCTTTTATATTTAATCTTCACTTTAATTGTATTTTATTTTTAAACATTTTAAAACATTTATTTTTCAACTTAAATCGTAAATAAGGGTTTTGAATATGATCCTCTTTTGTTTGCTTTAACTGCGTGAGCCTCATAATACAAATTTGTACATTGTGCGCCCAAAACTTCTTTAATTTTTTTTCTGAAATTTACATAAAACAATATTTAAAAAAATTTATTAATGTAAATTTCTATAATAATAAACTTAAAATTCAAATGAAACATAGATTAATAAAATGTGTTGACTAGGTAGTTTGTAGCATGAAGGTTTTCTATTATTTATTTCTAAAACAGAAAAATGTATCATACTCACAAATTTTAAATTGGATCCAAATTTAAATTTTTACTTGATTCATAAATCTTAAACGCAACAATTAATAAACGTTAAGAGTTTATAAATCAGTAATACCTATTGATTTATTGTTAGTATTTATTAAATTATTTACCAAAAAAAATAAAATGTACGGTTTTCGCTATTTGATTAAAAATTGAATATTTATAAAAACTATTAGACTGAGATGACTATATTGGTTTATTTATAAGAAAAATAAAGCATTTGTTTATGGTGGCAAATAAGATCTTGCTAGTGATACTTTGTGGACTAAAATTATTTATTTCAAAGTACTTAAATAATAATAAAAAAAGTGAATTCTTATGCAAACTAGTTTTAAAATTAATATCTGAAGATTTTTCACAAAATATCTATATTAACATCTTCTATTTCTGATATAAATTAATGTGTAAACCAAAAAATTGAAAATTTAACACAAATTTCTTCATAAGTACTAAAAACTTTAAAAAGTTAGCATAAAGTCACGAACATTGTTATAAGCGAGGAGGTTCAAATGTTGACAACAATGGATATCATACATACAATTACAATAGTATAATACCTATAATAAATAATCTCAAACAATTTTTGTTTAATTGTTGTAGTTCAAATATATAATACATAACATATTTTCTAAAATTATGTTTTGTTACATACCCAATTGTCACAATGTTATTCCCATTATTTTTAGATGCATCGCTAGTCCATACTGATATTTTGGTTCCTGGGCTTCGTACATCAACTGCAGCACCATTAATTTCAGAGCTCTGATATACTTCACCAATTATACTCATAATCTAAAAGTAATAATATTTATACATTTAAATGAATACGAAAAAAAAATGTATTCCTCACTATTTGTTTCCAATATTCATTTACAAGAGTGCATTTTTTTGGAGGTGGTAACTTCAATAACCAACATCCACCAGCACTATTTTTTTCATCATCCCAATTAGGTTTGATTCCATACTTAAAATATCTGTATTGACGTTTATTCAAAAGTTGACTTGGAGGTTTAATGTGATTGAACAAGCTAAAATGTTTATGATTAGTACTTATTTTTATTATTTTTTTTCATGAAGATTTATTTAAACTAATATTCATAAAAAAAGGAATAAATCTCTATTTAGTTAAAGTTCCAAAATAAAATTAAAGCATTTTATAAGTGTACATATAATTCAATAACCTATTATTTATAAATAGTAGGTACTAATCTTTATTATTTTTTATTTATAAAGAAAACTTACCACCAAAAATCTTCAACAGAATCAAAAGTAGATACTTCATGTACACTTCTTTCCCTAATTTTACTCTTTTTTTCATACAACCAAAGTGTCCATTTATTTGCTAAATAATGTTTATCGTCTAATGGCATAATTGCAATAGCTTCTTCAGTTTCATTTAGTGATTTGTTTTCAACTTTTGGTAATTCATCTGACTGATGAACCTCTACCTAAAATAACATATATTTTAAAAAAACAAAAGTAATTACAAATAATACAAATTAAATTGTTTTGAGCAATCCTAAAGACAAGGTACTCATTTCAAATAAATTTCAGAACTTGTAAGACATAAGATTTATACTCTGTTCATAATAAGAACACAACTCACTAGCGCATACAGCAGGGCACATTATGTAAGCTGAAATGGTTTGTAGAGTAGGGATGGATACGTGAACAGTGGTGTATTTTTGTCTCCCACCTGGGTTGTTATTATTCTGAATAGAGTGTAGTATGCACAGGATTTGGCATATCATAGTTACATGTAACTAAGTTATGTAAATCGGTTACTTTTGTAACTTTATATGAAAGTTTAAAATTAAAATTAAAAGTTACATTGTACTTTTTGTGCTTTGATAATTCATTAGTGGGTTTGCAAAAAAAAAACATGTATAACCCTCTATATAATTTTTCAGAAAACAGTTACAGTTCTAGTCACATATGTGGCTTATTTATTCCTATAGTCTTAGGGCTTCTATAATCATGTAGCATATACCTAGCTATTTTGTGTTTAATTAAGTACCTATATAATTTTTTACTGTTTAATTATAAATCAATATATTGTGTTCAGTTTATAACAAGTTAATTTATTACAAACATCTAAAAGTCACTAGGTACGTTTCTAAAAAATGTATATATAATATGAACCAGCTCAATATGACAAAATATTATGTACAACTGTACAAGATCAGTATAATGGTCAAAAAATACACTTTAGTCCAAAAATTGTATAGCTTAGAGACATAAAGTTTTAAAAAAAAGTATTTCTTACCTCAGCCACATTCATGACTCATGAGTGTATTATTGCCTTGCGGCGTGAATTTTGAAATTAAAATATGAACGTGTCAATTGGCGAGTATAAACACACATGCAACTAATGAAAATATGAAATGCTGTGGTAGCCACTAGCAGCCCGGTAGGTAAAAAACGTCAACAAACCTACTATAGGACTACGGGAATGTGCTCTGGAAATACCAAAATAGCGTTATACACTAAAAGAGTGTGCCCTAGTAAAAGTGAAACGCATACAACGCTCCAGAGATGGATGCGCCGTATCGACACCGTCGCGGCTAGACGTAACCACGCCCATTGTCTGCGTGACGAAGGCTACATGACGTATTCGCGGGAGAGGCACATTATTATTTCACGAACGGGTCTGTGCAATATTAACATTGATCGTTGCGTTAATAAAATTGTCTTCCATGTATTTCTAATTTAGGTACCGGCGCGTTCGATCCTCGATAGACCTAGGTTAGGTAACGTATGAATTACTAACTGTGAAATTTCATCTTTAAGTTTCGATTTTTTTGCGTCATTAACAAAGTTATGCTCGTTTAATTTGGGCCTTTTGCAGAAATACTTTTCACATCGAACATGGGAACCCAAAATATGGCGAAAACTGTTAAAAATATCCTTACGTAGACCTACACTTGCTACACTTGTTAATAAAAGAATTAATTAGTATTTTATATGGTATGAGTAGGATTGTGACATATTGTGTATATTATACTTGTGTTTTGTATATTATACACATAACTATTATACTTACTAACTATTGACAAAAATTGCATATTATTATTTAATTTTCTTATATAATATTATACATATTGTGACTTATTAACATAAAAATAATATTAATATATAGGTATTCTTATATTTTAAATATTAAAATTTATATTTCTTATAAAAATTTTCAAAATTATAATTTCCATAATTTTACAAAAATTATAAACCAACTATTATTTTTTTTTTACATATATTATATAACTTTATGTTTTGGTCGAAAAGTGAATCGGCTGAAAAGGAAGGGTACGATTTTGGCCGAAAGGGTCTCGCCTATATTATTATTGTGGAAAGTGAAACTTGAGTAAATCATTTTTTTTTTATTTTAGATTCTGAGCGGAGCGATGAATGTATTGATTTTATAATGATGTGTGTTTTTTATTTTTTTTTTAGAATTTTTTTATTTTTTCAAAATTTTTTTTACATTTTTTTAAACATTTTTTTTTGTATCTGTCATCACCTTTTAGGATAATACTAATGCTTCAATTTTCTTCAATAGTACATTTTCTGAAAGGAAATCACTTTCCTATCTAGTTGGTACTTTGGGGGTCAAAAGTTAAAATTTCTCAGTAGTTTTAAAAAGCGCCGTAAAAATCAAATGAAAAATTAAGGAAAAGACGGTAATTTTTATGGAAAACCAATTTATAATATAATAAAATAAACCTTTTGAAAAAAGGTAGGTTTAAACTATGTATAAATAATTAACGTATTAATTGTTATTAATAAATTAATAAACATATACAATTAACCTATGTCAGAAATATGAATCAAGTTTAAATAGTTTAATTTCGGATTTGGATCTGCAGATATTTGAACTTGGGTACTACAGAGGTTATCAAATAATATGTGTCATGCCCAACAATACTTTTAGGCTAAATGTTATGAACTATAACATAACATCAAACGGACTATTGTACATATTTTATAAATGTAACTATAAATCAGTAAAGCGGGCTATTGAGCTGCCATTCTAAAAATTAGTTAAGATATAACTTTACAATGTAGTTGCATCACATAGGCACGAGTTGAATTAGTCGCAATGATAAAATGTACTGCTGAAAAATATAATATGGTAATATTTATGATATCCATTTTAATTATCACTGTTTTTTATTACCTAAAAAATAATAGGTTTTTGAAAAAATTAATTTAATTTTTAATAATTTAAAAACATATTTTTAGATAGACGTGTTTATTGAAAACGAAAAGCATTTTATAATTTCATAACTCTTGTAGCTTAATTTTAAGTTGTAATCGTAGATTATACTTATAAAATATGTTATTTTTTCTTTCCCAAATGTGTTGATTCGCGAGACTTAAAAACCTGTCCTAGGGCCTAGAGGATGCAAACACATGGCTGCATATCCTGCACGCTCGCTTATTAGTTGCGCATTTATGCACAAACGGAAATGAGAGCTGAAAACTCCAATGATAAAATGTACTTGATTTAATTGAGGAACTTATCAAAATTGATGTTTCCCAACTCAGTATGTCAATCAGGAACGAACGCATGTAAAATGTCGGGTGGTGAGTTTAAAAAATTGTCATAATTTTGGTATTGTTGTATATTAATAATGATAACACTACATTATTAGTATTACTGATATTTCGTGGGGAGGTTCTTTTCGCGGTGAATCTGCTGTGGTGAAATGTCCGGGTTCGTGCCATGATATTATTATACCCTTTGGTATTGACAAATGATGATATCGTATATTCGTATGGTTACAACTTACAACACAGTATAATAACATCCGATAACAAAATATTCATATGCTCATACTATTTAAATTAAAATAACCCGAAAATCAAAACAAAGCAAATTTGGTATTGTCAACATTAGATTATTTCAATAACAATGATGATAGTTTATTAATAAGTAATAACTCATCTTAATATTTTTTCTTATTTACTTTCGTAAACCATTTAAAGAAGAATATAATATAATATAATGCCATCAAAATCTAATATTTAAACCACTGGTTCTAAAAATGGAAATGTTTGAACGAAATAGCGTCATCAACAATAAATTAAGAGGATGTCAGCGCACTATTTGTTTTCTCTCTTTAGCACACGCGCAACATAGACAAAACGGATTTACGCAGAATCATTTTTTCTATGTTTTTAAGTAATCTTAGAGTAAAACCACCCATTACAAAAAAGATAGAGAATAATATTTTTGAAGTAATGACGTATCGATTTGTCTAAATATATTTGTCTCAAACTATTTAAACATCATTTAAATGTACAACATTTTTTTGTTTATTTTGAAAGTCGAATACAAAGTCAAATACCAATAAAATATAAAATCAATATGTCATTCCCTCAAAAATATTATTCTCTATCTTTTTGTAATGAGTGATCTTACTCTGAGATTATTTACAAACATAGAAAAAATTATTCTGCGTAAATGATTTGTCCATATCGCACTACTGCAAGAATAGTGACACAACTCAAAAAACACAATTGTTGGTAATCAGCTATTTAAGGTTTTAAACAGACACAACAATTCAAATTTGTATTAGATTGTTATTCTGTTTTGATAGAAATAAGTTGAATAACATTGTTCCTAATAATACTTATGGTAAATGATAATTTAAATTTATTATTATTGATGTTATTAACAAATATTTGAAAACATTTTGACTTGTGTCACTATTCGTGACTGAAATCATCATATTTTTTCTATATGTGTCTTTCTTTCAAGTAGTAAATAAACATGTAAATTAAATTTGTAAACTATATTAATTAGAGTAAGGCAATTTTTAATACTAAACTATGCATTTATGTTGGGTAGTTATTAAAAAATATAGTTTTATACTACAATTATTAGTGGTTATAAATTGCATGCAAAGCTTAGATCATAGACCACAGTAATAAGTTGTAGATTAAGTTGTGATTATCAAGATGTTGATAATACAAAATCTATGATAGTGTGACTCATAATATTATTGTAATAATAATAGTAAACCTAATTCTATTTATAGGATTTTAAAATTAAATTCTCGCAATTGAAGATAAGGATTACATAATATACGTCTCATACTGCGTCATAATAATATTATGTCTCACTACTTTAAGTCACTACTCACTAACCACTATTAACAAGCTTCCACACTAGTGCTGAATACAAATTATTGTAAAACTGTAATACAATAATGTGTCGTTTTGCTGCATAATATTGTGTCCAGTGAATCAGGAATAGTGTCACAACTAAAAAAAAAAAAAATAATAATTTTGAGTTGTGACACTATTCTTGCACGGAATTAATGAAAACGTTCAGCAAGAATAATGACATATTACAGTTTTTAAGTCAGTTCGAGTGAAATAACATATTTTAATCACATAAACTAAAATAAAGAGCAGAGCACAGTCTATTAGAATCAACGAAAACCCGAAAATCAAGAATTTTGAGTTGTGTCACTATTCTTGCAGTAGTGCGATATGACGCGTGTCAAGAGAGAGAAAACAAATAGTGCGCTTATTCAAAAATTTACAAAAATCGTTAAAATCACTTGTCATACACTCATACACAATATAATATTACTATATACGTCTATACATATCATTTGATAAGTTATTTTGTAATTTAACGCGTGTAGCCCGATATTGGCCTGTGCTATATGCTCATATACGTATAGATACACGACAATTAATATATATGCATACGTATAATATATCGTATATCTTCTTAAACCCCATGCGTATCGCCTTTACTGTAGATACTCCTTAAAAACAACAATTATCTAATTCTGTTTCACATAATCACATATCCTTACTTAAAATACTTTAGAAATTTAAAATATTGTTTATCAAGTTAATTGTGCATATTATAATATTTCTATACAGGAAATATATTTGTTAGTTGTTAGTATTAATTTAAATTTCAAGAATTAAAATAAATTTTATAGGTATACCTAGTATTAGAATATTATGGGTACTGCTACAAATAATTAGTTTCTTTCATAAAAATAATATATTATAATTAATAACTAATTAGATACATATTTCGTATGACAACTAGTAAGATGTCTCATATTTTTAATTTTATCATGATAGTTCTTTTTTTAAAGATATTTTAATATCGTATCTATACCTACTATATATGCTCCAGGAAAACTGTTCCAATATGTAGCAGGAGTTTTTGATAAAAATGTATTTATTTGTATAATAACGTCAACGGTAATTTTATAGTAAGAACATAACATAAATTATAATTTATAAAATATAAAATACAATTAATATTTAAGATTACAACATAATATTAGCAGGATCATTGTTAAAGATGCAGAGGGTATAGTTATATCCGTAAAGTGCTAAACGAGAAGAACGAAATTATGTAGTATTTAAAAAAGGCCAGTAAAAATGTCAGTGAAATGTCCAATGTTTTCCTATGATGACTATGAGTATTCTTTTCTGAGATACCAATAAAAAACTTTTTTTTAATTTTTATTAGAAATAGACAATCTATACTACATAAAGCATAATAAGAATATGTCCTAAATAAAATAATTTATTATGAGGAACTGAAGAAAGAATTTTGACAAAATTCGTTGAAATCACGAGTTGGAAACTTGGAAATAAATAAAAAAAATTATTTTTATAACTTAGATTTGAAAATTGTATTCAAGTTCTCTCAGAAGTTACCTTTGACAAAAATAAATGTTTACTGGATAGTCAACTTAAATAATTTATTTTTAGAAAAGCAGATAAATAGATAATATAGGCTGAAAGACAGCATTTGCTTAGAATTCTATTTTTGTAAGAGCATAACATTCCCTTTTCATTGCCATTATCATCAATATTTATTTTTCGTTTTCTTTCGTCATTTTACATATTACTATAATTATTTTAAATTTTCTAAGACAATCAGATTCTGAGATACTATTATAAATCTCCAATTTTTTTTTGTATTAGGTGCTCGAAAAACGCATTTACAGTAATAATAAATAATATATGTTAACAATGAAGTGAAATTATTCGTTAACATAATATTAATTATTAAGTTACATAATTAACGCGTAGGTAATACAAATACTCTAGGTATTTTGACTTAGGCCTTACAATAATATATTTCTATTACCTACTGGAAGTTACTTTTTACCTACCAATAAATTATTAATATAATGACCACCCATGCATAATATAAAACATATAATATATTTTGATTGTTTTAATAAAATGTATTGATTTTCCCATGAATCTAAATACACTGCATACTAATAACTGGACATGATCGAACTCAGCTTTCAATTTACAATGTTTAAATACCTGAGACTGTAATATCTCCAATCTACCACCCATGAATTGGCATCCGTGTTCGATGTTTTGCAGAGATGACTGCGATAACTATAGATAATCCAACTTCACAGGTTTCTACTTTTTAATTTACAAAAGTAAATTTATCTATTATTGACCATCGTGAGATTCTTAGACCATATATTATGGTCTAATCTGAACGCCCATGATGGTATACATAATCCTGCGTCATAGGCGTGTTTACGGGAGGCGGGTGGGCACTGGCCCCCGGCCGACTGGGCCACCAACAAAATCATGCCAGGATAAAAAAAATCGTATGGTGTGTAGCCTGCAGTACCTAATACCTATAGATTTCTTCTAAAATCTCATCTAGATTCAGGACCAAAAAATTCTTCTTACTGTAGCAATCTAATTCAAAATGACTTAATATTATCAGTTAGTAATGTTATTAAAAATCAGTTTAGAGAAAAAATAAGAAATCAAAAAATATCAATTATTGCTGATGAGACGAGTGATATAGGTCACCACGAACAGCTCTCGATTGTTATACGATATTTTGATAATTTCAAGAAATATCCAGTAGAACAATTCATTTGTATGAAAAGAATTACGTCGATTGACTCTGAAACTATTTTCAACACACTACAGCATGTTATCAGTGAGTATGATATAAAATGGGAATCAATTGTTTCTATGTGCTTTGATGGGGCAGCAACAATGTCTGGCAGTTTATCAGGGGTTCAACTCCCTCAAACATTCATTATTATCGTTAAGAAATACTGAAAGCGAGTTTCAAAATATTTTTAAAGAGAGTGTTAACATGTGTGAAATTAATGATATTCAAATACCGGATGTCAAAAAGAGAAAAGTGTCTTCTAAAATAGACAATTCTCGCGACACTCAACATTTTATGAACAGTAAAGAGCAAGAAATGAAGATATGTGTATATTTACCTTTGCTAGATAAGATGATTAATGGTATAGAGGTTAGATTTAGTCAAGAAACATTAACTTTAATAAATAGTATTGGCCACTTAGTAGAACTAGAAACTAACCACGATGATATGGCAATTTTGTGCAAAACCTTTGATTTGAAGCAGAATGAGATGGAAGCTGAAATTCGTTTAATTAAACAAAGTGATCCAAATCCAAAAGGAAAAAACTGTGGCGAGTGGATTAAGTGGCTTACAGTTCAAGGTAGAGAGGATTTATTTTCAAATGTATTCAAAGCCTTTAAAATATTCGTATCTATACCAGTTACAAGCTGTTCGTGTGAACGGACATTTTCCAAACTAAGTTTTATAAAAACCAAACTGAGGAGCACTATGAATCAAGATCGCCTGGATGGTTTATTAACCATCAGTATCGAGCAAGAATTGGCAAGAAGTATTAACTTTGATGATGTCATTGAGACTTTTAAAGTATTAAAACCATATGATAGACGAATGGATTTATAAGCACTTTATTTCAATAAATTATATCAACAATTTATTATGTAACTGTTTTTAATTTAGTTTTAAATATATTTTTATTGTTTTGACAATCGTTATACTTTTTTATCATAATTAAAAAATATTCCTACCATTCTGAATTTTATAACATGAAAAATTAATGTTTCTTCGTGTCTAAAATAAAAATAGGTCTCATAATTTAAAAATGTATTGTGCCCCCTCGGCTACCAAAGTCTGAACACGCCTATGTCCTGCGTTCTATGACACACGAAGCTGTGAAATCACGACAGTCGCAATAGCAGCAGCCGAGTAAAAAAAACAGGATACGAGAGCGGCATCTACCGTTCCGGCGTACGGACGTAGGTAGTCTAACAATCACTATACTTCAAACAAATGATAGACGCTCTTACATGTATCGGTGACCGACTGAATGTCTTATATATATACTACCAGTTGATCGTATTTTTCTCGGAGGTCTGTCGTGCGGCAAACGTCCGAAAAAGCCGTATGGCAACTATTAAAAATTTGGGCAAGCCACGCCTGACCCCATAACCCAGGGTTAGGTCGGGCCAGTAGATACTATCGATCTTACCACAAAAATGTGACGTGTATCAAACTATCGAACGATGGATCGTAATGGGTGTTAATCACGTTTGTCGCCGAACCACCGACCTCCACAAAAATTTTGCCATTTTATTCGACTATTAAAATTTTCAAATCACCTCTTGTAATTTTATTTTCTTATTTTTTTCAGTCGAGCAAAGGATATTAAAATGTGATTAAATACTAGGAGTTTTAATTATAAAAAATAAAATAAATACTAATTTGCCTACCTACTTCTATACTGGTTCATATTAAAAAATGTAAAGATTTTTGATTTAGGAAATAAAGAAGTTTCATTGCATCGGTCGTAGTACAATATATTGAATATTTTTTAATAGTTTTTATACATTTAATATAAAACAATTAAAAATTAATGAAAATTAAAATGTTTATTTCTGTCAATAATGAATTGCTAAAATTGTAAAAATGCACCGACTTATGCAAAGTAGTAAGTACCTATACCTAATCTTGTTTATGCACTTACACATATTTACATTTTTAAGATTGGGCCTTTGGAAATGCTTAAACTTTTATCAGGAATGTAACTAATTCAGGTCAATAAATATTGATTTTGAGTATTTTGATCTAATGACTAAATAACATGTGCATGTGTGTGAGTTAATGTATGATTTTGGTTATTGGCGGGGAGTATACCTTATAATCATTTGCTACACACACAAAGCTGTGAACGAAATAACTGTATAAAGACAACTCCTTAAAAAATAGATACATTTGCAGGAGCCTTAATATTTGGGAGATCGAAGAGTAGTAGATAGTTTGATAAGATCGCACTAGCCGTCATTAGTTCATCGCATGATTAAAATAATGCGGTAATGACCATCATTCATGGCGTCGAGCCTATTGGGCACAAACGCTGACCCTCGTAAAAAATGTCAATAATTTTTACTCAAAATCAAACACACTCTCTCATACCTAAAATATTCAAAAATAACTAAAAAAGTACTTTTTAAATAGTCACAAAGCCCGTGGAATTTCGTTTAGCATAAAAATAAAATCACACTGTTTAAATTTAAGACGTTTTAATAATTGTATTTAACTATTGTTTTTATTATCAAGCAGTGTTCTATTATATGCAATCAAGGTCATTTATATAAATCATTTAGGTAGTTAAAAACCTACACAAAATTATTTCTTTAAATCACACATTTTTGAATATTTAAACATTGAAAATTATCATTCAAGTACGCCTATAATTTGCTATATTCGGTCAACTATAAATTGTTTGTTAATAATATTTGTATTCATAATATAAGTAGGTACTAGGTACTGTCCAATAAACAAAAGATATTGTCGGTTCTTATTATTTTTTTCGTTTTTTCAAAAAATGTTGTTTAATCCACCAGAACATAATCGTCAATAGGTATTTAATACCAACTTTAATAATTTTAATTATTTTAAAAACAAAATTATACAAACAACAAACTAGCCATAATCTTAAAATGAACACTACACATAGTCTAATGTTTAAATTAAGGTTTGATAATTATGTAAACTTAAACTTGGTATTTTTATATTACATAATAGCGAGTTCCCAAAATGAGTTTTAAATTAATTTTGGTAAACTATTACCTATGAGGTCAGTGAAAGTCAAAATTAACTGAACGAATTATACCAATTATTATTTGATATGATGATATATTTATAAATAAAAAAAAACAAAAAAAAAAGATGTTTGTGGTAATCATTTGAACAGTTGAAAACAACTAGACTTATTCAATACTATTGTTACGTTCCCTAAATATGTATAACATATGTGTGACGATATAATTAATTAGGCAATTAATATAAAATAACATGCTATAAAAGTGTTGTTTCACGTCCCTTCTCAGAAAAAGTCTAGATATTAGTAAGAAAGGACTCGAATCGACCAGAATACCAAATTATGACACGAGACCCGAATTTTGCCTCATACCGGATGTCACCAATACTATAGCCACTACTCTTGAGGATGTGGTCATATGTAAGGGAGACCATAACAACGGTTAGGGATACGCTATAAACACTTGGAGGCATGTCGTAAAACCACTCACAGTCTTAGTATTATCATTTCAGAGTCCGGTCGTAATACCTATCACCACTTTAATTATAGTTTATTATTTTATTTTTGTATTAAATATATGTTAAATAAATAGCACATTATATCTGAATACAACAAGTCTTCATTACTGAGTTGATGCATATATCGACCCGAGTTGGGAAATAACACAATGTAGGAACTTAAAATTGTATATTGTGTTTAAAATATATCCAACATTTTAATTTCAAACTATCATTAAAAATATATGTGACATATTAACTTGATATTTATGAAAAATGATCAGAAAACTTTTAAGGGGCGTTGTATTAGGTTTTCAAACTTTAACCACTAAAATTGAAATGGTTATGAATTTTCAACTACAAAATAATTTAATAATAGATAATAGATAATAAATCTAATTTCAAGATTTGGTTTCACGCTCTCTAAATGATGCCAACAGATAGGTTGACCTAACCTCTAATTAGTTTCAACATTTCAGTTTAATCATTAAATATCGATTAAATAAATATGCTAATATTGTATATTTTGTACATCATCACATTCATTACTCATTATTTGTAGGTACATTCGGTGTTATTTTTTTGGTTCGATACTTAGTTACAATTTTACAAAATAAATTATACCTATATGTAACAGTGGTAACATTGTTAAGTTAGTCTAAAAATCTCATTAAATTTATATATATATATATATTATACAGCAGTATAAAATATATTCCTTAAGTTAAAAAATTGTATTTATGCAGTATTAATTTGTATTCCCAATGGTTTAAAATAATAAGTTAGAAAAAATCGATTTTCTTATCACAGATATGTATATATTATTTATTATTTGTTATTTAAAGCTGTGTATTATTTAATTATTAATAAAAGAAATGTATTATAATGAGAATCCCCCTATTAGGTATATATAGGTAAACCTAAAGAAACATGATTATATATACACATAATATTGTTTTTTAAACTGGACAAGTCGCTGTTTTTTATAATAGGTTTTGTAAGTATACTTTGTTATTGAGAAGGTAGGTCATGCTATCATTATGCATTGAATACGAAAAACTGTTTCAATGTGTCACTGTGTCAATCATTTATATATACAACATTTTTTTGTTTATTTTGAAAGTCGAATATAAAGTCAAATAACAATAAAATATAAAATCGATATGTCATCCCCTTAAAAATATTATTCTCTATCTTTTTTGTAATGGGTGATTTTACTCTAAGATTATTTACAAACATAGAAAAAATGATTCTGCGTAAATGCAGTTTGTCCATATGACGTGTGGGGCCAGGGAGAGAAAACAAATAGTGCGCTTATTCAAAAATTTACAAAAATCGTTAAAATCACTTGTCATACACTCATACACAATATAATATTACTATATACGTCTATACATATCATTTGATAAGTTATTTTGTAATTTAACGCGTGTAGCCCGATATTGGCCTGTGCTATATATTATGCTCATATACGTATAGGTACACGACAATTAATACGCATGTATAATATATCCTAAACCACATGCGTATTGCTTTTATTGTAGATACTCCTTAAAAACAGCAATTACCTATCTAATAATTATCTTTCACATATTCTTACTTAAAATACTTTAGAAATTAAAAGTATTGTTTATCAAATTAATTGTGCATATTATAATATTTCTATAAAGGAAATATATTTGTTACTATTAATTTAAATTTCAAGAATTATAATTCATTTTATAGGTATACCTAGTATTAGAATATTATGGCTACTGCTATAAATTAGTTTCCTTCATAAAAATAATATATTATAACTGATAACTAATTAGATACATATAAATATTTCGTATGACAACTAGTAAGATGTCTCATGTTTTTAATTTTATCATGATGATGTGTTCTTTTTTTAAAGATATTTTTATATCGTATCTACCTAACTTATGCTCCAGGAAAACTGGTCCAATAAGTAACAGAAGTTATTGGTAAAAATGTATTTATTTGTATAATAACGTCAAATGTAATTTTATAGTAAGAATATAACATAAATTATAATTTATAAAATATTAAATACAATTAATATTTAAGATTACAACATAATATTAGCGGACTGGTTGTTAAAGATGCAGAGGGTATACCTAATTATATCCGTAAAGTGCTAAACGAGAAGAACGAAATTATGTAGTACTTAAAAATACCAGTAAAAATGTCAGTGAAATGCTCAATGTGTTCCTATGGGCTATGGCTATGGTCTATGAATATTCTTTTCTGAGATACCAATAAAAAACTTAAATACATTTTTCCCACTTTTTTTAAAAAATTTTTATTGGGATTTTTTTTTTGAAAGAGAGAAAAATTACGAGGTTTCAGTTAATAATAAAATAGAATTTGATTTTTTGTCTCTACAAAAAAGATAGATCGTAGAAACTTAAAAATTGGTATTTTATTTATTATAGGTAATTGAGAATTTCTGTAAAATGCTAATTGGGAATGCCAGTATTTACCAATATTCGGATGGTATTCATTTTCCTCCTTCCACACAATTATAAATAAATATAAATACGAAAAAAAAAACAAAAAATAACAATATATCGAGACTAGACTATTGACTATACCCTATAGCGAGTATCGATTTTCATCACGAATCATTCACGATTATCTCATCGTTGTTATAACTTATAAGTTATAACCTACGCGTAGCTACGTAGATTAGTTGATTATTTCTAAATTGTATTTGATTGTTATTTCAAATGGAACACGATGGATTTATAGGTATACGTCAATAATGGCCGCAAAAACGGAATCACGTAAGTATTTACATATTTTAAATACATTTTAATAATTTTTAACTAATTACTAGTTCAACGATGTTATATTGATAAGTCGATAATAATATATTAAAGTTTTTTTTTAAATTCTAATTATCAGTTCTCAATTTATTTAAGTATTTTATATCGAGTATAATAAGACTATTTAATAAATGTAAATTTGTTTTAAGATTCTGAGCGAAGCGATGAAATGTATTGGTTTTACAATGGTGTGTTTTATTTATTTTTTTATTCATTTTTATTTTTTGTTTGTGTCTTTTCTGAAAGGAAAGTGAATCTAGTTGGTACTTTGGGGGATCAAAAGAAAAAAATTCTTAATAGTTTTCAAATGCGCAGGGAAAAACACAAGAAAAATTAAGAAAAAACAGGAATTTTTACGCAAATTCGATTTTCCGAAAAATTGGTTTTGGTTTTTTGTGTAACTATAAATTATTATTGTGTACTTGCATTTTCTGTACACGGTACAATTTTCAAAATATTTAAATTGATTTATTTTGAACTGTTTACAGGCATATTGAATTTCCAATATTTTTAGTTTTTTTTCCTATGAATGTCAATAAAATTTTATTTGTTGAGTAAAAAAACTTAAAAATGTAATACAAGGTTCCTCGTAAGTTGTTGTTAGTGGAAATTAAATAAAAAGTTAAGCGTAAATCAATAATTATTTTTTATGAGCATTTAAAGTTCAAATTTTGACAAAATACGTAAAAATCACGAAAATGTGCAAATTATTTTAAGTTAGTAATTCATAAAAAATTTTCTTTTTAAATCTAAGATTTTAAAATGTAATACAAGATTTCTTATGAGTTTGTCTAACTTTATCAAAAAAAATGTCTCCAAGAAAGTCAAAATATTAAATTTTTATGAACGATTATGAAGTTCAAAATTTTACTACATTGAAAATATTCACTTGATTTCTCATGTAGCAATTTTTTTATTCAGCTGTAATTCAAAAACAAATTATTGTAGATACTTGAAAATTATATCATATGTTTCTTTTATCAGTTTCTATACATGATAAAATTTTCAAAATATTTTGACTCGTTTTGAGCTATTTACGGACATATTATTTTTAGTTTTTTTTTTCTATAAATGTCAATAAAATTTTATTCGGTGGGTCAAAAAGCTTGAAAATTTAATACAAGGCACCTAATATTATATTGTTACAATATGGTACCTAGTTGGAAAATATTAGAAATACATAGGCATAATTTTTATAAGCATTTAAAGTTCGACTTTTGACAAGATTTATCAAATTTAAAATTTAAAAATAATTTCGTAGTTAACAATAAAAATAAAATAAATGTATTATTAAAAAACGACCGACTACCACATGTGTAGTTCCTATTTCAACATTACTGATAATATGGCAGTTTTTCATGTAGTAAGTAAATTTTATTAGTATAATACCTACTATAATGTAGAGTAGTCAGAATAATATAGGTACCTACATAATTATATTGAAAATTATAAATAATATTTAATTTATGCTTTAATAAAACTAATTTGGTTAAATTATTGTTTATTATAGGTATAATAGATAAATATTATAATTTGTACCTATAGTGTAAATTGTGTACATTTTTTTTTAGGTATTTTAAATGTAACAAAGCGCAATCGCATTTTTGTATGGGATCAATTAAAAAATCAATAAATGGAACCATCACTATTGTAAAAAGACACAATGGTCATGCAAGAGAACCAAACAACACGATTGTAGTAAATAACTAATGAAATGTATTAAAACATCGGGCAGCAACAGAAAATGCAATACTAAAAAATATATATGACGAAGAAGCAAGAAGGTAGGTAACTACTATAATACAGTGTATGTAATTTTATTAAACAACAAATATAATTTAATTTATATTACACTGTAGATTTGGTTTTGAAAAAAAATAACATTTATAAACACAAATTAAAAACAATAAATATTATAAGTTAATTGATTCTATAGAGACATGGTAGCAGCTGCCCTTTACCCGTGGTCAACAGCTGAATCAATCATGTGTTTAGCTTTAGCCAGGAGAAATTCCTTACCAAGATTAGTGATTACCTGCTAACTTGAGGGCGCTGGCAACATTATTTGAAGATGGCCAGTTACAGAAATTTGGGTGCTGTGATGCTATTTTTTTTAGATCCAGGATATAGAAAACAAAACAAATGTTATTTTTGCGTGTCCACCACAATTAATTAGATCTATCTTAAAAATAATTAATATTCAAGAGGTCCATGCTGATGCCACTTTCAAAGTTATCCCTGCAAATATGGGGTATCAGTTATTAACTTTGCACTGCATGATTCAAAACTATGTAAGTTCTTTTTTAAATTTATTGGACCCCCCCCCCCCCATAAATACGCCACTGCTATCTATACTAAAAAAAAGTACAATATACATGATGTATGTTTTTATTAAATTAAGTGCAGTGGCATGAGTGACTTGAGTGAAGAACCTACCAGTGAAGGTATTTCGGCGTGAATTTACAATTATTTAGGTATTTAAGTATTCACATTATGTTTACTTTATAAGGTCACGAGGACATTGTCGTTTGAGTCTTCTGGGAGGATTTCGTGGGATGGAGATAGATAGTATATTTTTAATATGGGGAATGGGGACTGGTGTGATTTTTGAAGCGATTCCTACATTTTGAGTAGTAGGTACAGCTTGGCTGTATCAGTGACTTTAGGTATATAAAGATCTGTGTAAAGAGTGTGGTTTGAGATATACGGAAGAGCATTAGATATGGAGTCGGAGGATTTTCGATTGGAACACTTGTATTTTTCGTGTATTTGATATTTTGGCAGCGCCCCAGAGCTGAATATCGTAGAGCCAGATAGGCTTAAGTTGTAGATAATCTAATTAATATAAGCGTTTATAAATTGTATATTTTCCTTATATTAATAGTTTAATTGAATTATGTATTTTCATTTCTTAGGTAAGTGTTTATAGAATATTACATTACCAATATAAATAAACAAAAAAAACATTAAAACATTAGTTGATTATCCAACATAAACACATAATTTGTGTTAAACTATGCACCATTTTATGCAGTAGGTAATTAATATGACTTTTTGAAATGAAATATTACCAGTGTTCCGGTGTTCGGAACGATCACTAAAAAATTGAAATCTTTCACGTTCACGTTCAATGCTTCAAAAAAGAACTCGTTCACGTTCACGTTTTTTGAAAACACGAATGCGTTAATTTGGTCGTTCATTTAATTTATATGGTATTTTTTTTTAAACTAATATAAAATTGTAGAAATTATAATATTAATTTTGTTTTATGTCCAGCCGTACCAATAACTGGAATTTCACGTATTTTATTTTTATAATTCATAATAAATTATCTATGTATATAAAAATGGAGCCAAAAATGTATATCAATACATCAATTGAGAACGGCTAGGCAGATTTGGCTCAATTTTTTTTTAAGATGTTCGTAATTACTAGGAGAAGGTTCTTACAGAAGAAAATTTAGGAAAAATCCAATTTTTTTTTAACGTGAAAAATATTATTCGATAATATCGAATATTAATCGATTTTATCGATTTAAATATTATTGAGTGTTTCACAATTACCATGGAAACCAAATAAATAAATAAATAAATAATAAATAAAAAAAGGAGGTGTACTTGAATGGTTTAGATTCACAATTGGACCCGGTAGGCTCAACCCGAGGATGTGCTCAAACAGGGATTTTGGGATTTACGATGGACACTTTGGTTAAATGGCTATTGTATCATGTCCCCGTGTTTCTCTATCTGTATTATATCCCCTATTACGATTTTCGTCGTATCTATCTTCCTTAAAATCATTCGTTTTGTTAGATTGTTTTACTAAAATATGTATACGTTTTATTTCTTCACTTAATTGTTCCACTTGTGTTTTTCAATCCTGTTTTTCTTCTTCATGTTTTTTCTTCATCTCCTCCAACTCTTATCTTTTTTAACATTTTGGAGTTTAGTTACTTGCAAATTTTAAATATTAGTGTACTCGCTAACAATAGTTCCCCGATTACCTATTCTGTGCTGCATTAATTCAAATTTTTTTAAATTTTCTTCCAAATTTTTAAAATTGGTATTATCTTGCATTGAAATGGTGTGCAAAATATTTTCTTTTAGATCTTTCAAAACGTAAATACATATTTCTTCTTCCTTCATTTTCTTATCAATTTTCCTACACAAACTTTCAATTTCAGTTATAAAGCTTGTTGCTGATTCTGATTCCCCCTGTCTCCTTTTTTCTAAAGCTGTCCTTAAGAAGGTAATATGTCCTATAGGTAAGTCCCAACCTATGAAAGCTTCTTCCATTTCCTGCCATGGCAAATTATCTTTTGAATTGTTTACGTTTTCTAAAAAATTGCCAGCTGTACCTTTCACGAACATTGATAAAAATCGTAATTTGTCCTTTTCACTCCAATAACCTAACCTAACCTAACCGTTATCATTGAATATTGTTCTAAAAATCTCTTTACATCTTCATTCCCTGTGAAATATTCCGGAGTTACTTCTAACGTACGTTCGGCCATAATGATTCTTTCTTGCCTTTCCACCAGATTACTTTTTATTGCTGGTTCTATCTTATTTTCCCCGTTCATTAAATTATTTTCAAACTTGATGTTCTTTATTACTTCTACTTTCCTATTTGTGTTACTATAGGTTTCTGAGGCAACCTCCTCATAAAAATGACCTTCATCATGTTTTGTTTGCTTATTATCTGTTAAAATATTACTGTATTCTTGTTTATTACAACCTATACTATTATCATGTATTACGATACTAATTTGCTTATTAACTGTTGGAATTAAAATATAACTATATTTCTTTTTATTAGAATCTGAATTATTATCATACACTACTATATTCGTGCTGTCTAAAATATTAACGTTATTTCTTCTTCCAATACTTATACCGTGTTACTTGCTTCAACAATGTTAGACAAATTTCCCGGAAAGTTATTTCTACTGGGTCTTGCCACTGGTTCTTGGTTGTTGAACTCTATTATCTCATAATCATTGTCTTCATTCGTACTATTTTGATAATAATTATCACATGTAATTATAATGTTTTCAATTTTCCCGTTAATATCCTGTGCCGCAAGAATTAAATGTTTATATATCTTTTTACTTTCATCGATCTCCCTACGATTTACTTAATTTTTTAATGTTATATAAATTTTTTCTTTCTGTATATCGTCGTTATTAATTTTATTATCTATAGAGGTGTTTATTATGTTTTGTTTTTCAACTGTATCTATCGTATCCTCCAGGTCATCAGGTCCTATTTTCCCTTTCTAAAATTTTGATAATCTGGCTCTTATTTCTTGTACTGTACCAATAGATTTTAATTTATAAAACTTGCAAATTTCTATAAGAGCTGGTTTTTTTTTTAGATATATTATGTCTGTCAAATTTGAAATATTATGCGTCCTATCTGTGTTCATATCCCATTTAAATTATACCAATAAAAAAAAATAAAAAAATAAAATAAAAGTTAATACTAACCTTGTTTGAAACACACACTATTGTGGAATCCAAAAATCGCGTCACACACACACACACACACACACACACACACACACACACACACACACACACACACACACACACACACACACACACACACACACACACACACTATATTATACTCGGATGCCCAGTGGTAATCCGCTGTTCTTACATGTTCCATATATCTTAAACTTAACTGTCGAATAATATCGATTGTCCTTATGATTAAATTATACTTATTACATTACATTATTGTTGTTTCAACCTGGTTACATGTAATATGTTTAATGTTTATAAATTATTTTAACTGTAGTATATTCTTATTATTGTTACCTATGCCTAATTGTTTTCTTAACCTAGTTTTTCCGTACTAACATTTCTTATTACTACATTGTTGATTGTTATACTAAACGGTTAATATAACAGTATACTATTTGTATAGGAAATAGGACATTTGTAATTTATACAAAAGCAGATAAATATATAAATAAAAAAATTCATTGATTACAACATTTAACGTATAAATAATGTTATTTATAGAGAAAATATTAACATTGTTAGTTTCCTGTTTTTTTCAAAAGCATTTTTTTCCAATATAATATGATATTAGCTATCTATAAATACTTACTTAAATAATGAAATAATAATTTAAAATTATAAAAGATTTAATAAATTAGTAAAATATTTAATGTATTTTAGCACTATTTTCTAGAGTAAAAAAGTGATAAGCTGTGTTGAAGTTACTTTAATTTCTAACATTTCTTACAAATTTATTCAAATACTGTAGCTGACATTGAAGTCGTACCGTCGTAGGTTTGTTGATGTAATACCAAGCAATTTGTTTACTTCTTCTTTACTGAATAAACCAAGTCTTGTCTCTATAAGGATGACAATATAATTGCATCATCTTAGATTTCTACATTTTCACCTTTAAAATATAATACATCAAAATGCTTGAATATCAGTTATAAATTTGTTGAACATACCTTTCGATGTCATTTACAAGCAAGATGATTCAATATTCAATACTCAATAGGTACACCATCCACATTGTTTGCTTCTAAGTATAATAAATAATTTTAAAATCTAAAATTTAATTTAAAAGATGCAAAAAATAGTATAATATAATTATATGACGGATTATAACACATCGATTAATAAATAATTTTGTATTAAAAAAATATCGGGTAAATATATTTTATACTTAACGATTTTTACTTTCATGTTAGCATCTTTCAATGTCAACAAGTAACAAAGGACACATGCCAAGTCTGGACAAATATGACAATGAGTGATGCCTGGAAACAAGCAGAGGTATTCTTTTATCTATGGCACCGGTGGCGTATATAGGAATTATATTCAGTATGGGCCAATTTACAACTGGTCAAGTATAGCACTAATATAGCCTTAACTAAAAATTGTTTAGGGAGCCAAGTGGTTATAATTATAAAATAAAAAATAAAAATATAAAGATTGTACAATTTTATTTTATACATATTTAGGTATTATTATATTATCAATATTATGTAAAAGTAATTTTTAAATATAAAAAAAAATTATTGAAGATTTCGTCTAAAATTAATGCTATATTACAATTAAACATCAAAAATTAAGTCCTGATAATGTAACATTAATTCCTTGTTGATTTCTCAAAAGCGTTTTTAATCAACCTAATATTGAAAGATCCCTGTAAACAGTGTAAATACAACAGTAAATGGAAATCAATTTCTAGAAAATAGAACTCATAATCATGATGTATTTAAACATAACTATTGATAATTGATGATTATCACTTATCAGCAAGTATGCAATTTAAATATAAATTTTCATAATTCATATTATAGACTATATAAAAAAACAAAAACCTTAGATATAACACCGAAAGTACGTACGAGCACGGTGTATGGTTATTTAATATAAATTATAATATAATAATGAAGTAATATAGGTACATACAATTTTTGAATTAAACCTGTAATTTATTTAACTTTGGGTCTTGGTAGATAAAAAGAAATATCTTAATGATTTAGTAGGACAGGCAAACAAAAAACCGTGTGAATACATTTACTCAACTAATAATTATTATAAAAATATTGTTTATTCTTAGCCATAAATTACATTTAAATGGTATTTTGGAATTATTGTGAAGATTTTTTGTACATTTTGTTTTAATTAAATCATTTTTCATTGACTTTTAACTCGCCGTTTTATCGGTTTTTTGGTGTGTTCAGATTTCTTTGTATTTTACTGTGTATACAATATCGGATACAATATGTATCATACCTATACTCCGTTTACCGAGAGAATGTGGTTACTTGGGGCATATGAATGGAGCCAAGGAGTGTAGGTTTGGGTGGTAGGATTGTTCGCAATCACTTTCTCTCGGCGAACGAAGTATAATAATTGCGATAAAATAAAATGTAGTTATGGTCTATGGAATATTGAAAAGACACTGCAGTAATGTACCTATTTTGCCTATATAACACGCCGTGTAACATTATGTGGTGCAATAGTAAAAAAATTAATAATATTATTTAGTTGTATATTATTACCTACCTACTTTATATTACTCCAAAATCATGTTTAATGTATACCTAATTTGAAATTACATATTATGGTTTCTTGTATAATTACTTTACTGTAATATAAATCAAAAATAAGTAAAGTATCAGTCAATGACTTAGATGCCGAGATTATATTTTTTCGTTTTCAATACTATATAAAATATACATTTAAGACAATATTAAGTAAAATATATAAGTAGGCAATTATCCTAATAAATAAATACTAAAATATTAGTATCGATAATTGTCGTCTTATTTTGTGTACCATCGATATTTTTGTATGACTAAATGTTGTCACTTTTCGAGAATGGCATTTTTTAGATTCTGAGCAGAGCGATGAATGAATTGATTCTAGAATGATGTGTGTTTTCTATTTTTTTTTTAGTCCATCATCACTGTTTGGGATAGTAAGACTGCTTCGATTTTCTTCAAAATTAACTTGTTTGATGGGAGAATGAATCTAGTTGGCGCTTCGGGTGTGGGTCAAAAGTAAACATTTCTTAGACATTTTAAAAAGCAGTAGTTTAACAGTAGTTTTAAAATATCAATAGTAAAAGTAATATTTTTATTATATGTTATATCAATTAGTTTATCATAAACAACGATCTTGAATCACACTGGAAGAAAACTCAACAAAGACGTATAATTGACTAGGCTTATTAAAATTTTATTTTTAATTGATTTATTTGATGTCACATAAAAGAGCAACGCCTCTGGATACCCAGTGGGCCTCCAACGTGCCTTTTGGTGATTTCAGTCGCAATTGGCACACGTACGTCAGTCCCGTTCTTGACGGCTTTTTGTAAACGGGACATTCGTAGCCTGGCATCAACTTATTTCCAACCGTGTTTATTGCAAATATGTGTATGACAGGCATTTCCGTGAACATGATCTTGTGGAGCGATTCCTGCAGTTCCTTTTCCTTCCTATTCCAACTCGCCCCGTCCAAGAACAATCCGTACACATAAACGCCTTCCTGCAGGTCGGACAATATGGAAAAATAAAAATATAATCAATCAGTGGTCTGATTACTTTTTTTGTCACTGTCATAAGTTTTTAGTCCAGAAAAAATGTAAAATATTTTGTAGGAAAATATCAATAAAATATCGCGAGGAAGTCAAATTCAAATATTAAACTAAAAATTAAAAAACTAAAGAGTCGGCAACCAATATCATGCATGATAATATGTTCGTGGACAGCTCAGGCCGAATTTGGATTTCAAGTAGGAATAAACAGATAAAAAAAGACTGCATGGTTATAAACCTTGATATTTTATACTCACCAGTGGTGATTTTTTGATGTCTTGTTTGTGGTACACCGTTACTTCATTTTCGAGCACGATATTGTCAAGTGTCCAACCTTTGTGAGCTCTGGATATTTCCTGTTTCATAGCCGTCAAAAACCCTTGCGGGTTGAAGAAACCAGTCATCCAAAACTGTGCCGGCTTTTCCCTGAATACCCACGCCGTTATCTGGCTGTGCCGGTTCAGTAACTCGTTGAACCAAAAACCGATTGTTGACGACGTCCAAGAGGCTCTCAGCCAGTGTGCCGGGATGCGACCATCGTACAAATAATCCAAGGTTTCGGACAAAACCTGAATTTGAGAATCGTTATTATTATAAAATACGTTGGTAGGTATGGAAGAAACTGGGATTCGATAAAAAAAAAAACAATTTTCAAATGTCATTAGATGAAAATATTCTACTTAAAATTTTAAGTATTAAGTAAATACATAAATATACTATCGTTTATATTAAATTAGTGATTGATAAATGATAATAATACTAATTTATATAAGGTATTTAGTCGAGAGTACAAATATTATTGCAATAGTAGAATGTATAAATACTAGTGTACCTACTACATTACTACTCTCCTACGCGTAATTATTGTTATCAATTTACTTCATTCATAATGATTATTCCGTCAATAGCTAATAAAAGATCTTCCAAAGTAGTTTTCACTATTTCTGTAACCTTTTGGATGCGATCGATTTCTTGTCCTAAGAAAATGTTCATAGGCTGCGTCGGACCCATCAACGTTAACCTATCATAGTTCATAAATACTTATGTGTGTTGTATAAATAATCACTTTTTTTTATGTTATTGTTACCATTATAATAATAAATTTTTATTTATAATTACCTTTCTTTGATTGTAAACATGTTGAAAGCGACCGGCAATTTTTCCAACAAATCCGAACTCGTAACATACACTTTTTCTTCGCGTGTCACTTCACTACCACCACCAGAACCTTTTGGTTGAATCATTAGTATAGTGTTGAACATCTCTTGAACCATGTTAGTTTGGTATCTAAAAACGTATACTAGTTACTGCATAATATATGATATTATTTTATTTGATACCTATATAATAATACCTAATATTGTATAAAAATATAATGTGTTGATAACATTTTATGCTCACGTAATATCGGTGTTTGGATGAAGTCCACACGCTTGTGGCGGATCTTTCAATGGCATTTCGTCAATCGCCGATAGATACTCAGCTAGTTTATTAAAAACCAACACGTTGTAACCTTCATAGAAACAAAACTTTTCGCTAAACAGTTCGTTGGTAAACCAAAGTTCAGTAAAATTGTTTAATAGCCGTCGGTCATAGTCATCGGTTACCCGGCCACCATAATGTACTTCGGCCAACATGTACCTTTAATGAATATGAATATTTAAGTAATTCCAATACATGTAAAACCACTTTAGTGGTTTTACGAGTAAATCACTTATCAATATTAGTAGCAGGTATATTAATACCAATTACTTAAAAAAATTTGCTAAAGCTTAGGAAGGCGAGTATTTAAATATAAAATTGATTTTTTTCGTTCATTCTAGACCAACTACTGGTACAGTAACATTACTAAACAGGCAGATAAAACAATTGAATTATATACCTAGTTAATTATATCTATCATCAAATAAGTTTTCTTTGGTATTGAACTATATAATTACGTATTAAGAGTGTTGCCTACGTGGTCCCGGACGTAGTAATTTACCTTAAGGCCACCCAATTAACTTCAGAGGTGGGTTCCATTTCATCGACCATTTTTTGCAAGTATAAAGTTGACGAGTACCAATCTGAAGTATTGAATTCGTATGGTATATTCCAACCGACGGGCCCAAATTTTCTTCGCTCTTGAACGACCGAATGGAGGAAGGAAATCACATATAGTATTGGTTTATATTGCGGTATGCTGGAGTAGATCAATGTGTCATCACCCATATTGATAAAAGTTCTCATTAATCCAGCTCTTAATCCTAAATATGAAATGAAATACAATATAGTTTATAACTGCATAAGACTCTCCAGAAGAGCAGCCACAGTGTTTAAATCGTCTGATATAAGTACTCAAACTAAGTGGTGACTGGTAAATAAAATAAAATAATTCTTCTGATTGAATAAGTTGTTACAATTTTATTTGATAAGTTTTTTAGAAAATGTATATTTAATGTTTTACCTTCTGGGGGCTCATACGTAAAATGTATAGATATTTGTAAAAGTGATATCGAGAACTTTGGGTGAACTTCTGTAGTTATCCATATTCTAAAGTTTTCTTGACTAGACTTGGCCACACTTGTGTTTATATATGTAAACGTTTCTTGCATAAAACTCAAACACAAATGACAATTTTGAAGTAATACCCATCCACCCTAAACAGATAAATCATGGATATTAATAAAAGTTAAAAGTAATAAATACATTTTTCAGAAAACTATTGTTTTTAACTACTGGTAAATGGTAATAATTATGTTAAAATAATGAGTGGTCTTACGTTAAATAGATCACTTGGTATATTATGTCATATGTATTTATAAAATACTCACGTTGATTGTACATTCTTTCATTATCCTCTCGGCGTGTACTTCTTGTCCTTGTCCCATCGACACAGAATTGAACGGTATTTCTAATTTTTTTGCTGTGTTCTCAATGAGATTACTTGGATCAGAACCCATGTTTAGGAAACAAATCATCGGAGTAGTACTTCTGGATTCGAGGTACATCTCTTCGATGTCGAACATTACTGTTTCCACAAACTGAGGCCCTAGCGATTCTTCGACGTAGGCAAACGCTTGGACCAACGTCCTGTCTGGACACCACGCCCTTACCATCAATAACCTTTCAAATACGTCGAGCCGGTCAAATCCATCTGGCATTTTTTCTTTTTCCGGATTACTCTTCTCGTACCATTTTTTCCACGAATTTCCGTTCGTTTCAACCGCAGTTAATATTGATTGGAACGGCGAAATGGTCTGAAGTAAGCCCAAGTTCATCCAACAAATATCAGTCACCCAATCAAAGGGTTTAGGCTTTATAGAATTAATATCAATCGAAGCGCCACCCTTGATGAAATATTCAAACTGACTTCTAGTGATTTTCCCTCTGTCCAGATCTATTTTGAGCGTCATGAGTATCGTAAAAAGTATTTTGTGCACCTCGTATAGGCCACGGCATTTGTACTTATATATGGCGTAAGTCAAAAATTCAATTATGTTGCTTATTCTACGTTCAAGCATAACAGCTTTATCAGAGTTTGATAATGACATATCAAATTGTTCTAAGAACTGTTGTAATGAGTTCTGGTACATTGGATTTACCATTCCCATTTCTACAATTAAAAAGTACAGGACTGAACCTCTAGTGGCAATCGGGCGATACTGTTCACGCATCACACTTATTGAAGCTTGTGTCACGTTCGCCACCTCTATTTTTTCACTGACATCGGTAGCTGTATCTTTGGTCTTATTCAACGTATATAAAACCGATTCGTCATCTACCAATGATCCTTTTACGGTAGTTAGTTTTATTAGAAGGTCGTATTCTAATTTTTGCATTTTTCGTTTTTGAGAAGTCACTTCGGAAATTAATTCAATACGCTCTTGTTCTAATTCTTTTTTCTCGATTTCGATGACTCTACTTAACAATTGATCTTCTAATCCTTTAATAGTTACAGTAAAATCTATGATTATGCATCTGGCGTAGAGCTCTGGAGGAAATGATGGATTTCCAAGTTTTGAAGTGAGATATAATCGAAAATCGTCGCTCACGTCAATTTCTTTATCTCCTAATAATACATAAACGGATTTACCTTTTACATAATAGTTCTTTTCCAGAACGTTATTTATTACCGGGTCAACATCTTGCAGTATATCGTGGATCAGTAATGGTTTTCCCAACGATATACTATCTTCAAGATAATTTCTGAAATATTTATCATCGAAGGAAGTAACAATCATGTTATTTATCGATTCTTTATTTTTAATCCAAGCTATTCCTTGACTCTGTGGATCAATCATTATTGGGTATTTTGATGATTTTGTTACAATAATACCGTTTTGAATTGATAAATCGTCATTTGGCAATCCTTGGAGATTCCATTCGCTAATAGTTGGAGGGTCAGCCAATTTTTCAGTCACATTTAAGTTAGGGGAATTTGGAATGTTCCTCTCGTTTAATTGATCATACCAAGATTGCATAATGTTTGTTCTATATTCTTGATTGAATGGCCCGGAATAATTTAAAAATGCGGTCAGTATTACGATATCTCCTAATGAATATTTGATTTCCAAATTAAAACCAGCTAACTGCTGTTTCCATCTCTTTCTTTCTCCTTCTAAGCCTTCAATAAGTGCTGTTGCCGACATCATTTTATTTTTACATCTATTCGCTTCAGACTGAATTACTTGTTGTGAACTTAAAGCTACATTCAACTTTCGTTTTGCTTCCAACAACTCCTTGTTTTTTTCAAAAGCAATGGTCTCCGCGGCTTTTAATTGTTCTTTAGCTTGAATATGTTTACCCTCTTGTTTAGCTAAGTTAGCTATCAATGGAAGCACTTCTTTGTTTACATTATAGAAATCTGACATGGCCAATGTCCAGCTGAGAAGTCCGGCTACATTTCCACACGCCAATTTCGCTTTTTCAAATGTATAGTCTTGATAATTAAAATATGGTTGCAATAGATCAATTGTTTCTCCATTGATTTGATTTTTGGGGAAGTTTTGAAGGTTGAATAGAAATCTGGTGTCAGACATTAACTAAAATAAAATTGTCATATAAATATTAATTTTATCATTATTATGATATTGTGGCACAAAATTTACTTTTAGAGATTCCTTCCAATTGGGTTCTAAAAACAACTTGGTTGGATCTACTATGACTTTCGGTAATTTTCGTTGAAAAAATATGAGTACGGAATCCATAATCAACGTAATTAAATAAGGTGGTTTGCCCAATTTTCTTACGGTTGCTATATCAGTTGCCGTTAATGTCTAGAAATTAAATTTGCTTTTTTATTGTTATAGAAATTAAATATTTTAATTAAACTATTGATTTGTATATTTTATACATAGAAAATGAAGACGTACTAAGATTTAAAATATTTTTATGCTATTTAACTAAGTGTTATTGTTAACTGTACCAATAAAGCTGCTTCGGCAGCATCCAAAGCTGGTTTAGCTTTAGCAAGTTTCACTTCGGCGATCTTTTTCTCTTTTGAAATGCTCTTTAATAACAATTCAGCTCGGTCTTTCACAACGGCGACTTCGGCTTTACTTATTTCTGCAGCTTTAACCACGACATTTACTTTAGTAGTTACCTGTAAGAACCGATTTAAAAAAAAAAACAAATCGATAAAATTGGTTAAAAGTCTTTAAAACTCTACCTCTGTACTGGCTTCCGTTGCGATAACAATTTCCTTTTCTTTCTCTATCAATTCTTTTTTTAACACTTCTACTTGTACTGAAGCATCGGCGAGTTTCTCTAATCCTAATATTCTTTGCTTTTTCATCTGCTCAATCTCATATATATTCTTTGTGTACAAACTCTTATAGTCATCCACAAATGAAAGAAACGATTTTGGAGTTACAAATATTTTTCGACGAAACCTTGTGAGAAATTATATAAATAAACTGATTGCCTGATATTTCAACGTAATATTTTTGTTAATTGTGATATG